>NMRB01000767.1:251704-264330 GCA_002633025.1 Notospermus geniculatus | reverse complement strand
CCCCCCCCCCCATGTGGCAGCCCTTTTTTCCCGTCGAGATCCGGAAATTGCCAACTTCCCGGGCTTCGGAACAGTACAGGTTCTCGGCGTACATCATTGACCTCTTATCCTGTCCACTTCATTTCGCACCTGAATATCCGTATTGAATCTCCGTCACATATCACTGGCTTCTTCCTACCAACTTCATTTCGCACCAGCTTCAAACGTCATTGGTTTCTTGTTCTGTCCACTTCATTCGCACCTGTATCTCTGGCTTCTTGTTCCGTCCACTTCATTTTGCACCTGTATCTCTGGCTTCTTGTTCCGTCCACGTCATGCGCACCTGTATCTCTGGCTTCTTGTTCCGCTCACTTCATTTTGCACCTGTATCTCTGGCTTCTTATTCTGTCCACTTCATTTCACACCTGTATCTCTGGCTTCTTATTCTGTCCACTTCATTTGCACCTGTGTCTCTGGCTTCTTGATCTGTCCATTTCATTTCGCACCTGTATTTCTGGCTTCTTATTCTGTCCACTTCATTTTGCACCTGTATCTCTGGCTTCTTATTGGCTTTTATTCTGTCCACTTCATTTTGCACCTGTACTTCTTCAAACACAGTTCTATTTATGCTACATGTTGTCCTGATTTAGTCTTCGAAACACAACTGCTTCAGGAGAGTTCAAAAGGCACAGAATACATTGGCTAACAATAGGCTACTTCATTAGAAAATTACTTTATTGTTCATTGAGAACAAACATGCATATGTAACAACATTTCATCAACACAGAGGTTTTCATAGGTTCGTAGGTTCGTCTCATCCATCATCATCCTAGGATTTCTTATGAGTACATCATGTGCATTTGATATAAATAATTCTTCAAAAGAAATGATAGCATATATCCCTGGGTATTTGAATCACGATTGGGGTAATTTTAAATTTTACTCCACCTGCAAGCAAAACAACCAAAGTTTTTTTTCTAAGTACAGTTTGCTGCCAAAGTGGCGCAATGGAAACATTGGCGCATACCACCTCCAAAGTTCCGGGTTCGATTCCCGGTTGGATACCGGTACTCTCTTCATGTAACAGAGAGGGGACTCTCTTCGACAGTATAGGTTTTCTCCGGGCACTCCAGTTTCCTCCTGCAGTATATTCCGGGGCGGACCCTCGATTTCGGAAAAGAAGGGGTGCACTGTGCTAGAAACATTGAAATCTGCAGTGAAGTTCAATGATTTGCTCCAAATTTCAGAATTTCACGGTCGATTTTACAGATTTGTTGGCCGAAAGGGGGGCGTGCACCGGGTGCGCCCCCCGCCCGGATCCGCACCTGCATTAAATTCACCCAATGTTGTATATAGAACTGTATTTGCCGTATTTGGCGGCCACCTTTCGCTTCGATATTTCTTTTACCAAGCCAGGGCTTCTGCTCGACGGCAGGTACCCACTTAACGACAACCCATCAAAATCAATATGGCCAAAGCTGGCTTTGCACATTTACATTTGCACAGGAGCGGCGTAGTGTAGTGGTTAGCGAGACGGACTTCTGATCAGAAGGTCCCGGGTTCGATTCCCAGTCCTGACCAAGAAAAAGAAACACGCTCGCTTGTGACCTTGAGCAAGTCACTTTGCCTCACTTGCTTCACCCCACCCATGTGTAAAAGGGGTACCTGGGCCCGGTTGCACGAAACTCACGACAGCGCTATCTTGGTGTTAGCGCTATCTTCATGTTAGATGACGTAAAAATCCATTGTTCTTTTACGTCATTTAACATCAAGTTAGCGCTAACACCAAGATAGCGCTGTCGTTAGTTTCGTGCAACCGGGCCCTGGCTGGTAGTGATGGTCTATGTGAATGTTAGTCCAAGAGCGCTAAATCGGCTGCCGGGACTGTAATACTCCCCGGGGAGTGGAGAAAGTTAATTGGAATGAACAGACCTATAGCTGGGGGTAATAATGTAAAGCGCATTGAGCAGGTCAACTGGAAATGCGCTATATAAGAACTAACATTATTATACAGTGCCAGCTGAAAGTTTGGGTACACCTTGCGATTTATGAAGTATTCACATTTGTAGTCAAAATGGATGTGCTTGGCTGGCCAAAATCACTGGAAAATGTTGTGAGGGGATATATAGAGTATTCCAGTGATGCAAATTTCATTTTGCATCCCCCAAATTTTGGGATTTTTACATGAATATCGCACTTTGTCAAATTCCTGGAAAATCATTCGGAACATCCAGTTTGGAAAAAAACTGAAAAGCAGAATAAGGATTGCTTTCAAATTCCTTTACTCACCACTAAGATACAATTCCATGTCCTTCTGATGATATTAGCAATTACAGAGCCATTTATTACCGCTTATTACATAATAATGTGATATTTGCAAAATGTGTTGCCTGGCAACAGTTTGCAAGTGGTTAAAGTCTTTAAAACATCAATCATATCACCATTTAGGTGCAGTTAGCAAATGATTTGCATTTCCAATGAAATACGACCAATGACTGCCCTGCATCGCACTTGGAACTGGAATCTGACAGCATTAAATGTGTTCCTACACAGCAAATGAACAGTCCTTAGATCCTTAGATTCCTCAAAAATAGCCACTGTTAGCTTTGATAACTGGCGTGCAAACACGAGGCATTCGTCTGATTAGTTTCAGGAGACAGACACTTGATATTTCATTCCAGCAACACTGCAGCAACATCCACAGATTTTCAGCATCTGATGGTTGTTCTCCTCTGACTCATCTATCCAAGTCCAATGATTGGCTGGCCAAGGCATAACCTTCAGCAACCCATCCTGTTCCTTTCTCTCCATGTTTCTCGACCTGGAGAGAAAGGAACAGGATGGGTTGGTGAAAGTTATGCCTTGGCCAGCCTATCTTAACCCTATCGAGCTAGTAGGCCTATGGGATGAGCTGGACTGACGAGTCAGAAGAGAACAACCATCAGGTGCTGAAAATCTGTGGATGTTGCTGCAGTGTTGCTGGAATGAAGAATCCAGCGATTGTCTCCTGAAAGTAATCAGACGAATGCCTCGTGTTTGCACGCCAGTTATCAAAGCTAACAGTGGCTATTTTTGTGGAATCTAAGATCTATGGACTGTTCATTTGCTGTGTAGGAACACATTTGACGCTGTCAGATTCCAGTTCCAAGTGAGATGCAGGGCAATCATTGGTCGTATTTCATTGGAAATGCAAATCATTTGCTAACTGCACCTAAATGGTGATATGATTGATGTTTTAAAGACTGTAACCACTTGCAAACTGTTGCCAGGCAACACATTTTGCAAATATCAAATTATTATGTAATAAGCGGTAATAAATGGCTCTGTAATTGCTAATATCATCAGAAGGACATGGAATTGTATCTTAGTGGTGAGTAAAGGAATTTGAAAGCAATCCTTATCTGCTTTTCAGTTTTTTTCCAAACTGGATGTTCCGAATGATTTTCCAGGAATTTGACAAAGTGCGATATTCATGTAAAAATCCCAAAATTTGGGGGATGCAAAATGAAATTTGCATCACTGGAATACTCTATATATCCCCTGACAACATTTTCCAGTGATTTTGGCCAGCCAAGCACATCCATTTTGACTACAAATGTGAATACTTCATAAATCGCAAGGTGTACCCAAACTTTCAGCTGGCACTGTATCTGTGAAATCGTCTCAAAAAGAGACCATCACTGTGCACACAGTGACGCACAGCACATCAAATAAAAAACGACCTCTAACAAATGGACCTCAAGGTCAAAGATAAATTACACCATAAATTGTAACAATTTACTTAATAAAAAGAATAAGATTAATAGGTAATAGATGGAATTATTACCCGGAACTGAGGCATTTGGTCTCACCATGCTCGTAAAGTGGCAAGTTCTTCAGATGCTGCTCCACATGGGCAAGTTTGCTTTCAATGGGCAATTCATCGCAGTTGGTTTCCTTGCGACTTATGCCACGACACAAAAAACTCCCCGTAGTTTTCTCTGGGCGAGTTGCCCATAGACAGCCGATTCGTGCAAGAAAACTCGCATGTGGAAAGGCAGATTTGCATACAACTGCATTTAGCACAGTGCCACCGAAAAAGATAACTTAATCAGGAAACCATGGCTGAACTGAATGAGAGTGCCACCTGGTGGAAAAGAAAGCATCATAAAGGGCACATCACAACGGTTCCAAGCCAACAAGGCAAATACTATAGTCATATATCATTACAAATTATGCCATACAAGAAGTTATGGTCTTCCTATATAGAGCTGTATACATAGCATACATATCCAGACATTTCATAATGCCACACCTAAATAACGGAATAAGCACAGGAGTACAAAGGAGAGATGATGAAAAATTTCTGGCAATAATGCAGATATCGATAGTTGGGGAAAAATAAGTAATTTCCTATCTATAGTCATCACATGCATCTTCGATGTATTTTCCTTCAAAATTTGATAAGGGGCCGTCTCAAAATAGTTTTGATGCCAAAAAAGACGAAGTGACTTCATCTGGGAGGAGGGGTTCTCAATTTGGGGAAGCCCACTTCGTCTTTTTTTGAAAAAATTGGCATCACTCTTTTTTACAGGAGAGTGACTTTTTTATATGCTGTCTTCAGAAAAGATCAATGTTCTGGCTACAAGGGCCTACTATGGACTGTATGAGTCAGAGCTATAAACTTCCCACTCGGGATGAAGCCAATGTCAAGTGCCCACTTCATCTTTTCAAGGGGGAGGGGGGTCAGGGAAAAGATGAAGTCACTTCGTCTTTTTTGGCATCAATGTAATTTTGAGACGGCCCCTAACCTCTATCATATTGATACACTAATAGCACCTGTAGGTTGAGTGGATTGTAAACTCAAGAATGTAGGCCTATATTTTATGACCTAGAGGTGAAGGTTCAACAATTCGTTGTTTGTACGTTGATGAGTTCACTAATTAAACATGCATAAGATTTGCATGAGGAACACTTCTGTAAGAAGCATCATTTTGAGGCACCTCCTTCCACAGGCACCTCTGCTGTGAGTCACCTCTTCCCATAGGCACCTCTGCTCTGAGTCACCTCTTCTCTGAGTCACCTCTTCCCATAGGCACCTCTGCTCTGAGTCATCTCAAGTTTTCATGGTCTCTACCGACCAAAAATTCTGGAAATAGGCCCGTATCATCTACTACAAATCTCTGCAGCGGGGACCCCATACAGAGATCTGCACAACAGCTCTGCACCGAGGCACCTCCGTCCTGAGGCTTCACATGGAAAGTATCATCGATTTTGTATGCCTGGCACAGTGAGTTCCTCTATATCATCATCTAACCAAAGTCGGGCATCTTTCTTGGATCTGTGAGAGAAAGAAAAGAACATAATTATTAAAGTAAAGGACCACGGTATTGCCACTTTTTCTCGACAGCCGGCACCACCACGCCACTCTCCAACCCAGGGACTAACTACGTTGTCGGCGAATTGACCCGATTTACTACGTACATTTTGTAATGCATTTTTTACTTCGTCTTACTGCCGCTAGGTGGCTCCCTCTATGTCGGCAGTCAAATAACGCATTTGAGATCCAATACCGTGCTCCTTTAATCATAAGATGGCATCGGGACAAAAAATTGATACAGGAGTTTTTGATGCAGGCGTTTTTGATACAGGAGTTTTTTACTGTTGGTACTGAACCACAATTTCGCCACTTCAGTGCCAAATCCCGATGTAGTGGGAGAGTGGGAAGTGATGCAAAATGCCTGTGCCACTGAACACTTTAACAGCCAAAGACAAAAATTTCTGTCTTTTGGTTTTTTCTGCATAGTACTATAGATGGCAGTAGGCCTACCATGAACAACTGAGGAAAATTTCATGAGAATCGCTGAAATTGTTTGGGAGTAACATCGCTTTGAAATGTCCATTTTTACTGGAGAATGCATTACAGAAAATGGTGGCTAGTGCATTTTTCTAGTGCTTTTTTCTGATATTGGTGGAAAAGTGAGAAAAACGGCTTTATTTACAGACTTTTTCATACAAAGTTTCCTACTGGTACAGATATATTATAATAAACAAGAAGTCAATCTCCAGAATTCACGAATTTTCGACCCCAACCGGGGTCTTTTTCAAGTGGAACTTTACAATCTGAAACTCTAGAAAAGTTTCAGATTGCAGATATATATTTCAGTTACAGATATATTGGTATCAAAATGAAGCTGACGACTTCCTTGTTCTATTGGTATATTGTGTTAGAAGTTATCCTCTTCAGTATTGAGGTGCTTTGTATTAAACTTAGGTAAATGTTGAAAAACTTGGCGGTCAAAGTGTGAAATGTTAGCGGTATGATACTAGTATTCTAAACAGACAAGTCACACTGTAGCAAGAAGATGCTATACAGATACTTTCTTATTTCTCAGTCTCTCTTCGAAATTTATGGTTCACGTTCACCAGTGGAAAAGTTGTCAACACTCAAAGTCATCTAGACCCCACACCAGGAACCGAGGAATTGGTGAATGGTTTGGAATGACGACAGGGCATGAAGGATGATATAGGGGTTCTTCACTGAAGTCACAATGGTCACGTGACCGCAAAGAATCGGCCCCGGCGATGATGTCAAAACTGTCACGTCACGACATTCTGACATCAGGATCTGTGATTACGCTGTGTTCCGTGTGCCGTGACATCGCTTGATATTTGACAGCCAATATGGCGGCATCGTGTTGTCATGGAAATGTGACGTCACGTGAAGAACCTCAATACATGACGCTGGAGGACATTTCATGAATGAATGACTACATACATAAGTAAGGTAGATAGAGGTGAAAAGTTGCTGTTTGCAACGCAGGCTACAAGATTTTACCATTTGTCTATTAACAAATGTCCGCCGCCAAATTTGCCATCTGGCTACAAGACTTTGAAATGTCACACCATAAGCAAGGTCCCACCAAATTCGGGAATATTCTTCCGGTAGATGTGGGTTGGGGGATTTCATTAGCACGCTTGTCTGTTGGCCCATCAGTATCCATGGTTACTCCTCACGGGATATTATCATCAATTGGCGGAAAAGTGCTATTTTTTGTGACAAATCACCGCTGAGTCACCTCTTACGAAAAAAAAAAGTTAAAGTTAAAGTTTTGGGTTTATAGTCTGATATCAACTACGGTAGAGGTTCTCATCCGACTTTACACTTTAACCCCAGTCTGTCCTGAAACCTTTCAGTAGAACTCGGATGAGCTGCTCATTCAGCGCTACAATCGAGCATTTCCGACCGGTACCCATTTATACACCTGGGTGGAGAGAGGCCAGTGAGGCAAAGAGACTTGCCCAAAGTCTCACGCCCAGTGGGATTCGAACCCGGGATCCTCTGACCGCTAGTCGGAGACCCGAACCACTACACCACCGGGCTCCTTACGAACTTCCCAGCAGGTGAGGATCTAGGGGATACCTCTCCCAGCCGGAAATCACATCTCAGAGAAACTAGGTTTTAGAATTTTCTCACTTTTTCGGGTCTTGGCTTAACATAGTGGAAGTTGGAGCCGTTTGGAACTGTGTACCATGTACAATGTTCTACACTGTCACACTTTTGGATGGAAGTCACCAGCACCACCACCACCTGCAGCCTGGTAATGAGAACCCTTGAGAGCCTAGTGGTTATCAAGTCTGCTTACCAAGCGGCAGGTCCCGGGTTTGAATCCCGTCGCATGAGACAGTAAGCCGTGGTGCCTTGTACCTTGTGCTCTTGCAAGGGCAAGTAAAAGACCCCATCCAAGTGAGGAACATGAGCAGCTTGAGATGGCCTCTTCTGTACTTACCAGGGCCAATAATGCTATGGCTTAAAGCCTGGTGGATTAGGAAAAATCTAATACAGAGGACAGCAACTTGGATGTGGTGGTAATAAAGGATATCCACCCCTTTTTAAACAACTGGGGGTGATTTCATAGAAATATTTGACTGGATGCTTGGAATTGGAAAGGATTAATGCAAAGCAGTATTTAGAATGGTGGTACAATGGCATGTGATGCTTATGACATATCAATGAAAATCCCACAACCCAAAGCCCGCAAAGCTTTTGAATATGGAAGGTTAGGGAAGATGACTTTGAGGTTTCTTTACAAACATAATCTGTACCATCATAAAGGAAATTCAGTTATGGTACCATAAACGTGATGTATGTAAAAACACACACTTGCAACAAAAAAATTAATCTAGCAATCAATTTTTTACTGTATACTCCAACTAAGCCTCGACTGTGCACGCTCACTTTTGGCCCTTCAGTGTTCAGCCACTATAGACCCTTGCAAACAATGTGACCTGACTTCTCTTTAAAGCCTTAGTCCGCCTTAGCCTTATCGGCAACTAGACAACCCTTTATTTAAACCAGTTGATATCAGAATGCCTGTGGACTGTACCACCTTCGAATGTCATCACATGCCATCTATTATCAGCAACACAAACTACTGAAGGATTAAGCTGTTTCAACTGTCACTCAAGCCACCTCTCTATGTTAAGAGTTTTCTCATGCAAGTTGGCTCTTCATGGACAACTCACCCATAGAGAGCTTTCATGGACAACTCACCCATAGAGAGCTTTCATGGATAACTCACCCATAGAGAGCTTTCACAGCCAACTCACCCATAGAGAGCATTCGCACACAGCTCACCCATAGAAAGCTTTCAAGCCCAAGTCGCCCATAGAAAGCTTTCATGGCCAACTCACCCGTAGAAAGCTTTCATGGTCAACTCGCCCACAGAAAAACTTACGTGGACAACCCACCAATAGAAAGCTTTCATGGGGAAGTCACCTGTTGAAAGCTTTCATGGACAACTCACCCATTGAAAGCTTTGGACAGTCGTTTCTATCACTTTCTTGTCTCAGTGCAAGTCATCAGGAAACGAATGATGGTGAATTGCCCATCGAGAGCCCACAAAGTCCATGAAAACTCTCACATGGAGCAGTGACTTTTAAGTAGATACAGGAAAGCTTTTGGAGTTAACATCTCTAGACTATGTGCAGCAGGGCAGCAGAACTGAAGACAGACTCAACTTACACCGATATATCAAAAGGTATGTTCAGTATAAAACATAGCATCATTGCCCAAAATAGGCTGGTATTCTTGCAGATCTACTTCGTTTTTCACTGAGTATTTTGTGCTGAACTTCCGGTCTTGTCTACGCAAAAAAATCAGAGCAGTTTAAAATACACCATCCCAATTAATGCCAAAAATTTTAGCACTCCCACTGTTCATTTGTCTTCTGAAGGCAAAATGTTACTGAAGTAGACTTTAGACCAACCTCACTCTCAGTTCTCAATGCAGGACCCTAGGAATGAGGTTGGTTGTTGATCAATTAATGTGACTTACATCAGCGAAATTTTCAAACACTGGACGGATTGACTTAACATGACATCCTTGGAAAGGTTGAAACAACACCATCAACCTCCCCTACGGATTTGACCTAATTGTATATCTTCAGGGGTTCGTCGCAAAAACTGGAAGTATGACACTTCACTCCTTCTTCTCACTGTCTTTTCATTTCATGACTTCACACAGACCTGTTGCTTTTTCTCTATTCGCAACTACATAAGGCAGAGTATCCATAGGCTGTTCCCTTGTGGCATGTTCCCTTGTTCCATGGACCCGAGCCGTTAGGAAATAAGACCTGGCCTTGTGTCCTATGGGAACAGCCAGTAAGCAAATCAAAGGATCATTCTCTCTGTGATGCATCACACGGTCACAAGCGAACAGGGAACTAGGAAACATGCACAATGGAACAGCCTATAAATACATGGCCTAAAGTGTTAAGTGGTTATCCATCACCAATTTTGAGATTCTTAGTACCAGTAGATCCAAACTTTGCCTAATTTGCATATTTCCAGATACTGTAAACCATGAAATTTTCGCGACGCTAAAAGTTGGCAAATTTATCATTTTTGAAAACTGTGAATACTAATTTCCGCGTTTACCTTCATAATTCAATGGAAAATGCATTAGGGTTTGTATTTTCACGCTGTTTAAGTTCGCATTTCGGCCCATGATCGCGAAAATAAAACGCATGCGAAAATTTCACGGTTTACAGTATCATGCAAATAAGGCCAAGTTTTGACCAAATATCTCAAAAATGTACTTCACTACACTCAGTTATAGCCTTCTTTCCAATATGTCCCTACCTATACAGTTATTAGCATACATGTAAATTAGTCGTATATTATAAGAAATTCTTTACCAATAGCATTTGAGTTTACGAATCGCCTGAGGGAGAGGGCGATTGACAGCAGACACATTTTCCCTACAACAACATCATGAAATGAAAACAGAGTTATCCCTTCCACTGCCAAGGCTATAAATGTCCGTAATGAAAATATTTAATTCTTGAATGACACCTGAAATTTTTGTCACAGGTATTTTTAGAAAGCCTTCCTAGCCTATAGACGATTCTCGAATTCGCAGATCTGCGCACTTCCGCCGAAATCTCAACCAGAACCTCGGTCTGAAACCGGCTGACGCGACGTAATCCATGATTCAGCAATGGTCGACTCTGACGCAACATCATCAAAGTCACTGTTGTGGGGTTCTCTGCGTCACGTCATTCAGTTTCAGACCGAGGTTATGGTTGCGATTTTGGCGGAAGTGCGCAGATCTTTCTCGTTTACGTCAATTTGAGAATTGTCTATTGGCTATCACATCCGCTCAGCAAGCGGCAGGTCCCAGGTTCGAATCCCAGGCCATATGGGATTAATCATCCCTGGCTCTTCAGTCCGTCGCATGGGACAGTAAGCCGTCGTGCCTTTTACCCTGTGTCTTTGCAAGGGCAAGTAAAAGACCCCATCCAAGTGAAGAACATTGAGTAACTTGAGATGGCCTCTTCCGTACTTACCAGGGCCAATAATGCTATGGCTTCAGCCCTGATGGAAAAATCTACTGGTAATACAAATACAAATCAGAAAATTCTGGGGAAGTGCTTGACGCCTTGACGTGACTGGTGAAAATAAACACAACATGCAAACAAACGAAATAACAACAGAACTGCCGACACTCACCTGTTTGGTTTTCGTTTATGTTTGGTCCGATTGACGACGCCGTCCTCTTCATCCATCATGTTCTCGAGGAGAGACTGGTCGTTGGCGTGAATTGGCGCGATACTGATATCACGGACGGCACGGAACTGACCACAGTTGTTTAAATGCTCGTTTTCTAATCGGAAGAAGTTCCATATAAAACGTCTGAAATTAAATATATTGTTTTTTATATATTATACTGAACCTCGCAATAAAGGACACCATTGGGAGTGGGTCCAAGTGTCCTTGAACCGCAGGAGTAAGGTTACCTACTTCTTCTACTTCAGCATTTGCTCGGGCAGACCTCGCTAGATGTCCTGGGATTTCTATCGAGACCGGTAGCCCTAATGACCGTATCATGCATGCCACTACAATTAGGCACCGGATGGGTTTTCTGGCCCAGCGACTCCGACTTCCAGCCAGGTATTACAGAGTCCACTACAGGCTACCCTATCTGCTTCACCTGTGTGGGGTCTTTTACTTGCCCCTGTATAGACACAGGGTACAAGGAACCTCGGTTTAACGTCTCATTCGAAAGACGAAGTGAAGAGCCAGGATTATTAATCTGAGTCAAGCCCGGGATGTGAACCCGCGCCCTCCTGCATACTAGGCGAATGCGCTACCATCTGAGGCCAGCACGGCTCTTCAGTGAGGTTACTACAGTGTAAATACTACAGTCAAACCTCCCTTGGCAGACACCTCTGCCAGGAGAGATGAGATCCATTTTGCTTTCTGCATCTACCTACCTCGTCACCTCGAACAACGTCAACACCGTCTTGAGAATTTCTCCATGAACTAACCCTCCCTCACCCACTGACACAGAAAACGTCCACGCAAATCTCAAAATGAAGTCTTCTATAATGGCAAAGTAATAATAACCCTGGAATACAACAGAAATAGTTTTAGACTCTCAAACTGTCTGTTTCCAACATTTAATATAAAGTTAAAGTTTGAGTTTATAGTCACATATCAACGATGGTAGAGATTCCCATCCGACTTTACACTTTAACCCCAGTCTGTCCTGAAACCTTTCAGTAGAACTCAGATGAGCTGCTCATTCAGTGCTACAATCTGAGCATTTCAGACTGGTACCCATTCGTACACCTGGGCGGAGCGAGGCAATGGCAAAGGGACTCACCCAAAGTCTCACGCAATTCAAACCGGGACTTCCTGACCGCTAGTTGGGAGACCCAAACCACTACACCACCGTGGTCTGCAACTAACTTCAGGGCTGTGAAATAATGGGGTTTACAGTACCAGTCACACTCACCTTATAAGCATATACAACTTCTTCTCGAAGGAATTTGTTCTCCCCGGCATTTTTATCAAATAACCCCCAATCCATTTTTATATCCCACGTATACGTATAACATGAACTAACGAAACATGCGACGATCCACAGGTAGAAGAAGACATTGTTTTGTACGACACCTTGACCATGTTTTGCTGCAAAAGAAGAGAAACATATCGTAAGGCCTTTTTAAGAATTTTTCGGGAGAAAAGTCATTCAAGTCCCCCTATTTTAAGTGTTTTTCGGGAATTTTGTCCCGAACAGTGCTGCCGAAAATGACCCCTTTCCCGCAAAAATTGGATCGAGTATGGGGTATGGTTGACCCCTGAGTTGGGGGGGGGGGGGG
>NMRB01000767.1:223252-243559 GCA_002633025.1 Notospermus geniculatus | reverse complement strand
AAAGGGGATGTTCTTTTTCGGAACATTTTTCCCAACTAATTTTTCATTACCTTACAGATGTCTGATTTTCACAAAAACTTCAGATGTTATACTTTATAATATAAACTAGATAATGACATGTGAAAAATATGACATCAACTGTGTTAATTAGGAAAACAAAGGACTTTTGCAAAATGTTTGAAATCAGCATGAAAACAGTAAAATAATTCCCTAACTTTTGCTATACTGAGAGAGTATAGATATTATTTGTCACTGATAAACAAATCAATCTCAACATGATTGTTTGTGAGGAAATATTTGCATAAAATGTGAGATTTTCTCACTTTTTCACCATATTTTAAGTGGGGGTAAAACAGAACAGCCGAGCTAGGCCTTCGCAGATAAATGGTGTTATGAAGGTCCTCGTCATCAATAGCCATTGAGGGTTTCATGGTTATGAGCACTGAGTGACAGCAAGTTGACAGCCCTCAGACTGTTTCAACCAATGTGAAATCTGATCATGTCCTTATGCAGACTCTGGTTATTATGGGCCCTTAACATCGAACATCCCATGTTTCCAATGAAATTGCCTATAGGGTCACTTTCCTGCACTCGGTGGTCCGATGACCATGAGACCCAAAATAACTATTGACATGATTGAAGGCGAGGGTCTTTATAAAACCATTCATCTGCACAGGCCTAGCTTGGCTGTGCTGTTTTACCCCCTCCTTAAATAGGGTGGAAAAGTGAGAAAATCTCACATTTTATGCAAATATTTCCTCACAAACAATCATGTTGAGATTGATTTGTTTATCAGTGACAAATAATATCTATACTCTCTCAGTATAGCAAAAGTTAGGGAATTATTCTATTGGTTTCATGATGATTTTGAACATTTTGCAAAAGTCCTTTGTTTTCCTAATTAACACAGCTGATGTCATATTTTTCACATGCCATTATCTAGTTTATATTATAAGGTATAACATCTGAAATTTTTGTGAAAATCAGTCACCTGTAAGGCAATGAAAAATTTGTTGGGAAAAATGTTCCGAAAAAGAACATCCCCTTTCTGGATCATGAAGATTTCAAACAAAGTACGGGAGAAGACAGACGTGCCTGCCATGCCAGCAGTGGACCCAAATCCTTTGATAAAGCTCACATTCTCACTCCTTCATTCTTCAAACTTACCAGAAAAGAAAGTGTTTATTTTTGCGAGTTCCTTTTCAGAGAAGTGAAGAAATGACTCGTGGAACCGAGCATAATACCGGACGACTGTAGAGGTGTCCACCTCTGAAAAAGATTGAAACAGACCTGTGTGAAGAGAGGAATAGGGCTAACTTGTCAAGGTCCTTGACTTGGGGTCAAGGTCATTTGACTTGGGGTCAAGGACATTTTGACTTGTGGTACATATGTACCAAGTTTGGTGTTAATAACAACAATTGTAACAAAATGTAGCTCGTGAATTTTCAAAAATAGACCACCAGTATTGGGTAAACTTGTAAACAATGATTACTTCACAAGGTGGGAAAAAAAGTCACGAAGTTGCGCATGTGCGTAGTGTTATCTCTGGCTCTATTCACCAGTAATGTCAAACTAAATCCAGTTTTGACAGCATGGAAATGTTCCACTTTATCACTTCTACGGTTCTTACAACTCTGCTCTACTCAAAACACAGAGAGGTTATCAATAATGTTGTAAACATTGCAACAATGTAGCGGCATGATGAGGGTATTTTTGAAAAGCTCATAAGTCATGGGTTTTGCTGTTATGGCTGGTATGTGAGCCCTGGGTATCAAAAAATTCACTCAGTATTAACCTGCCCAACGCGTTGTGGGAACATTTACAGAATACTAGCAACAATCTCACTGCAACTGTTACAGTGAGATTTTTGCTATGTTCTCCAAGTTCACAACCTGCCCATCGAGCTGTGGAAACATTGGAGAAAGATCTCACTGTTAACTGTTTATACAGTGAGATCTTTGCTCATGTTCTCCAAATGTTCATCAAGCTGTGGGAACATCAGAGAACACTAGCAAAGATCTCACTGTAACTGTTACAGTGAGATCTTTGCTAGTGTTCTCCAAATGTTCTTGATGTTCACAAGAAGTGTTTCCACCTGAGAGGGTACTAAGGGTGCTATGCTAGTACCCTCAAAGTCAAAGGAACAGAAAAGGGCAATTTTCTTTAATTTCATGGGGTTTTTGCTGATTTTGAAGAAATTAGTACCCTCGAAAAATATTTCTGGAAGAGACCCTGTCAAGAACATGAAGAACATCACTCACAAACACAGGGATTTCAGTCATCCAGCAGGCGATGTGCTTTTATCACCGTATGTAGAACGGGCAAATTATGATAAGGACCAGGAAGTATATTGGCCAGTTTTCTTAGTACCGGTAATATCACAAATTACCATACTTGTACTTTAATAGGGTTGTGTGTTAACTCTGTATTATCTTGGCCAATCCCATGAATCCCATGACTACAATATTGAACATGTGCCAGTGTTTTCTTCAACAATGATCCAGATGAACTATTCCACAAGATTCAAATTGAGCAACTCTATAAATGTAACAGGGGTTCTGTAGGATTTGGTAGGTTTATTAATTTCAATAACAGGGTTTCCGCCAGAAAAAAAAATGAGGGTACGGACCAAGAAAAATTTTTTTGAAAAAAAGAATTTTTGAAAAATTTTTTTTTGGAAAATTTTATTATAAAATCACCAATTAGTGAAAGGTTTAAGAACCAGAGATATATACCAGCACATACCGGGGTAATTATGGTAGGCTTGTTACTCATCAGACATTGTGATTAAATCAGACCAATCTGGACAAGAGTCACTGGGTCAATTATGTTAGGTGACCTTTGCAAACTGCAGCATTAGAAGAGAAGCTAAATTTCCATTCTATTTATTCAGTGACTGTGCGTTAATTGGAGCATCTCATCAAGCCACACTTACGGTATTTTTAGAAACATTTAATGATTCAACTGCACTGACATCATGAATTGATTGAAACCTATTGTCATTTGTGCAAAATGTAGCATAAAGTACATCTCAGCAATTGACTAGGTCAGTTTGTTAACAATTAGTAATTACATGTCCTTGATAAAGGGTAATTACCTTCGGGTGAGGGTGCCTCTTCCTGCCCTCTGTAAAGTATCTCCTTCATGGCCTGAAGTGAAAGGAAAATTCATTTGATCACGTTCACTGCATATGCACTAACCAACGTTCCATTATATTGTCTGGCAATGACATACATTGTAATTAGTAAACTGGCATTACATTGGCCTTGTCAAGAAATTAGAATACTAAAGGAACAATCTACATGTAACTAAACTCCCTATGCAGTTGTGTATCGCGCCCCCTTCGGTTTACCGCTCTCCACAACTGCTTAACTTGGATGTGTTCGCCGCGGTTGGTCAACAGATGGCGTCAGGGCATGGCGCGAATTTTACAGCCTATCAGCACGCTGCTTTCAGAACTCTTTGGCCCGTTGGCAACGGATGTTCTTGTGCTACCATGGCTACGAACCGCTCGGCCAATGAAAAAGTGTCTCAGGCCAGCTTGGTTACCGGTTGCTCGGTGCTCTCATTGGTCGACTCACTCAGCGCCATCTGTTGACCAACCGCGGCGAACACATCCTAGTTAAGCAGTTGTGGAGAGCGAGTAAACCGAAGGGGCGCGACTCACAACTGCGTAGGGAGTTTAACATGTAACATACATAGAAAGAATGACCTACTAATGCCACGGATTCAACTTTCAAGGAAATGTAGGCTAGGCCTACTGTTCCTACGACCTAGAATAGAACAGAGTAGTGCATGAATAGAAAGAAGAATTGAAATCTGTGCATGCGCATTGTCAGTCAGTGCTTTTGAGATGAGTTGAGTGTAGGCCTACTATCATCTGTAGGCCTACCCTAGCTCTACTAACTAAACGTACTAAAGCCTCAACAGCCTATAGGCTAGGTCTAATATGCCACCCTGACACTTGCATGATTTTCGTTCCCGCAATAGCGCGCACTTCAGCGTGCCAATGATTAGTCTTCGGGAACGAGCGTGAGGAGTGTGTGAAGGGTGCGGGGTGTGGGGTGAAGCCGAAGGGGCGATGCATGAGGAGAGCAGAAACTATGCGTGTCATGCGTCACATTGCGGGACAATGCGGTACCTACCGTAGACATCAACAATGCGCGAACAATACTTAACCTATGCATAAACAAGTCGCTGAGCATTGCGTAACTTGCGAACAGGGCGCAAACACGGCTTCACCGAAATGGCCCGCCTTGCCACGACGCATTGCGGGGACAAAAATCATGCAAGTGTCAGGGTGGCATTAGGCCTATGCATGGTCTTGGATCGTGTGTGTAGGCCCGGTAACTGGTGATTTCGGCCCACGGTGATTTAGGCCCGGTGATTTAGGCCCCAGTTCAGTTGGTGCCAAATTACCATTCGGCCCTGTGTCAATTAGTTTTGCTGGTTACTAGGCCCTATATTATTAGGCTACGTCGTAGAATAAGAATTAAAATTTATTTATTAAAAGACAAACATTGGTTTTTAGTTTGATAGATAACGATATGAACATAGGCTTAGGCCTAGGCCTAGGCCTATATCATATATCATGGAAGACATACATTTTTGCCATGAGCAATGCGTAGGGCCCTAACTTGTCTGAATAAACTATATTTTTATGATGAGAAGGGCCTAGGCCTACCTAGGCCTAATCAAAATTTTCAAGGGGACAAAGGCCTGGGCATAAGTAGGCCCCCTATTAGGCCTATGCCTGATGGTGAATTATGGTCGGGCCGAAATCACCGTGGGCCGAATGTCAAAAGTGAACACAGAACAGAACAGTAGGCCTAGTGGTAGTGAGAACTGGTTTTGACAGCGGGTTACTAACCTCATATTTTATGTACTGCGTCCGCCATTCCGGCGTGATATGCGCGGAAAGGTGTTCTGCGAACTTCATCCTTTCCTCCTATGTATCTATCTTCTTAATTTCGCGCATGAATCAATAGGAAAACATTGAATTGAATAAAGGTTCACACAGAACCACAACAAATTGTGGATGAAGTAGCAGCCATTTTGATTACTGCGAGTCACATGATTTCAATACCGCCAGCTCGTGCTGCCCTCTGTGTATTTTATAGAGAACGAGAACGTCAAGCTAGAAGGAAAAGTGCATTTGATTGAATTTACAACCATCAATGCCCCTAAATTTATCAGAACTATTAATGTACTGCAATAACACGTATTTTGAGCAGTTGCAGAGTGTTGATGAAGGTCGATGAATTTTGTACGGATGGCCTATTTTTGCCTATCTGTAAATCAACTGCTAACTCACGGCGTAACTTGACCTTTTGACCCCAATTTGCATACCATATTGGTAAATCATGGATTCATTACAATCGTTTGCGAATGATCATTTCATACATTCATGAAGATTCACCGTAGATATTCCGACTAACTTCGGCTATTCCCGTAACCATCTATTTTGAGAACTTTGACCATGTGCTTATAAACACGTGGTCAAAGTTCTCAAAATAGATGGTTACGGAAATAGCCGAAGATTTCAGTTTCATCATTTGATACTAGGTGGCAGCAGGAATCAATACTACAGTGTGTTCCCAAAATATGACTCAACATTATTTTCTCTGACATTGGGATGCTATTGTTATCCCTTTCTTTATGCAACCTCAAATTCCGCAATGAAAAATATCACACCAGTACAAATAAATCTAGTTCAGGAGGTCAAAAGTATTATTTCGGGAGTGCAAGCACCCACTTACGGGGCATTATAGACCCGGATTATAGCTAGGGCCTACTCATAAAACAATATTGGGCGATATTAACGATATGTAGGAGGAAACCGGAGTCTCCGGAGGAAACCTACAATGTCGAGGAGAGATCGCCCTCTCTACCACATAAAGCCACTTGCACGACTGGGGATCGAACCGTGACCTCTCAGTGGTGGCAAGCGCCGATGTTTCCACTGTGCCACCCCGACACCAATAGGAGGTACTTCTTTGGGAATCTGTGGCTGGAGCCACCTTCGCAGTGAAGGGTTAACATTAAAGAAGACAAAAGCTATTTATGAAAGAACAAACAATATTTTTATATATTTCTGATATATATGTACAACACAATATACAGCTTGTGACATGACACATGAATAAGCACAATCAAAATGGCCGTTTACATGATTCAATAATGTGATTCAACAACAAAGATCCAAATGGTGTAGATGACATCTTTTCAAGACGAGCTACATGTACCAAGGATACACAGTGAACTATAGACAGTTCAGCTTTAAACTTCCAAGAAAAACCTCAGTGTTTTGTAGACTTTCTTTGGTGCTGGAAGTTTTCAAAAAGACCAAGTCTAAATAGCAGAACCGTGACCTTTATGAAGAACAGCCCAAATTTTGCCGAAACTTTGTGAAGAACAGCTCAAGTTTGCAGAATCTTTATGAAGAACAGCTCAAGTTTGCAGAACCTTTATGAAGAACAGTTCAACTTTAAGTTATATCTAAGAACCACATGGTTTTTAGTACAACTTGTTTTTTCCAGTCTTTGAAAGTTTAGGCAACAAACGGCTGTGTTTAGAATGACTTGCGCCCTTTTTTGAAAAGTAAATTTGGCCTAGAGTTCTCCAAATAGTGAAAGTGCAAGGAAAGGATATGAACTGAAGGCTTGAAATCAGTCAATACAACATATATGTTGGTGCTATTTTACAGTACTCATGAACAGCAAAATTCAACAGAAATATAATCCATATATATTTACACTGAGCACCAACAACATAAGTGGAAATTTAGAAATAAAGAGACAATTTCCCTCGTACAGTGGAACCTCTCTATTAAGGACACCTTCAGGACAGGCAGATATAGAGATATCCTGATTAAAAAGGTCAAAATGAAGAGAAACACTGAAATTTGGGGCTGAAGTTTGGTGTCCTTAATAGAGAGGTGTCCTCCTAGCAGAGATATCCATTAAGAGACACAACACTGTACTTAGCAAAAGAAAGTATTCACTTGGGATCCATGCATAGACTGATAAGGGAAGATGATTATTGAGGACACCTGGAGCCAACCCCTGTACTACTTAGGCACCATGAAAATGTTACACGATCCTGCTGTGCGTAAAGTGAAATGGAAACTCTGAAAAATATCAACTTAATAATGCTTCCAAGAACAAAAGTCAACCATTAAAATCCTGTTCAAGAACTTTTCAAAGATTTTTAGGAAGGTGTTTTTTCCCTTGAAATGGAAAAGGTTGACTCTGATTGTACCGGTAATACGCATCTCCTGGATGACATGCTGTCAATCAAAACATATCCCGATGCTCATCCACGTGAGAGTTTCCCCACGAAAGCTGGCTCTCTATGGGCAACTCAACCATAGAAAGCTATGGGCTGTCATTGTTTCACAAGTCAAGATGTTAGCCATAAGGAAACCAACAATGGTCAGGAGCGGATCCAGGATTTCAGGAAAGAGGGGGCGCACTGTGCTAGAAACATTGAAATATGCGGTGAATTTCAATGACTTGCTCCAAATTTCAGAATTTCACGGTCGATTTTACAGATTTCTTGGATGAAAGCGGGGGCGTGCGCCGGGTGTGCCCCCTTCAATCCGTGCCTGATGGTGAACTGCCCACTGAGGCCAAATCCGACAGGAAAACTCTCAGGTGGAGGAGAGCAGATTTAGGCCAATTCCTCTTCAACCAGTATTCGCAATGGAAAATGCACACTGGTCAGCGAGGAAGAGGGAATTGGTCCTTTGGGATATTTCTTGATCGCTGGATTAGAATATAGGATTCAATCACATATTTCTATCTGAAGACGTTGGAAAGGAAAGATATTGACAAAAAAAACAAAGTTATAATCATCCCTTGGAAGTTGCCATGGAGCTGCAGAATATTCAAACTCATTAAAAAATCAAACTCCAACAGAGGCCAGCAAAAGTGACGGGTCTATGAAAACCCGGCCAAAGCCGCTGGGGAGTGACATAGGCCGTGATCATACCTGATCTTTGTTGCACAATCGATAAGGCTTTATTTACCACTAACCAGACCAACGTTTTTTCATTGTGATGGCACTCCCTAACCTATTTACCCTCTGGTGTTCAGCGACTTTGGCCGGGTTTTGCCACGCTGGGTCACAAGTAACCTCTTTTCGGTTCAATTATAGAAGTATTGATTGCCCCACTTTTAAGCCTGCAGCACACACGACAATTTTATTGCTCATTGAATAGAAATGAGCAATAAAATTGCCACGTGTGCTGCGGCATACGCACGGGGCCACGCAAGCACTGACACAGCGAATGGGTTAAATTGGAAGTGACGTGCAGAGCTGCAACCTTCCATTTTTAGTAATGATCTGGCAAAACAAATACAGCATCACAGCCCCTCACGAAGCAAAAATGCGAACCGGAGCCAAATTTGAAAAAAATTCTCAAGCACACGCAACATTTCAACAATGGCAGTGAAGCAGACGACACAGAAAATAAACAGCCGCGATATACCGCTGAATAATTTTTGGAGCCTGAGTGATTTCTTGTGGAAGCGACACCTAGCTTGTATCTACAATCACGAAAAGAAAAACGGGATGCTACCTCTAGAAGTGGGAAGGCGGGAAAACAAGAAGCCCGTTGCCATAAGGGAGTGTTCATACTCAATGAGTAACTCTTTCACTGCAAGGCCAATTTCGCCAACAGTAAAAATATGTTAAAATTCTTAAACAGCACCCCAAACCCATCAAATAGGTATTCATTGGAAAGCTCTCAGTGAGCACTTTCCAATGAATACCTATGTGATGGGGTTTCTGAATCATCTCAGGATTTGGCAGGTGCAGAAATTTTTACAAAATTGCCGCTGACAGTGAAAGAGTTAAACACAATTGTAGGTTGAACAGTATTTGAGAATCGGGAAGTTAAAATTCTCAATTTGGACCATACTGTGTTAATGGAAAATAGAGCTGAAATGGAATGTATGAAAATTTTTCCAAACTATTTTTGTTCAGAAAGACAAAGATATAAGCAATACCGGTACAAGGAGCCAGAATGATAACAAATGGAAAGTTATATAGTGTGTTTTGAAAACACTACGAAATCATCACCCCATATCACGGAAATAACATTATCTTAATTCTTATATTTTGTGGTTTGACTTCATACAGAGTGCACCAAATTCATCACACATAACATTATGTTAAGTTTTCGACAACATCTAATAGCACAATGGTCAAATCCTTGTACACCAATTTCCCTGCAAACCAGACAAAACCTACAATGACGGGATCATCCGAGATTGAACCCACAACCACATTGATGGCAGGCATTGATGCTGCCACTGCCCCACCCTGACAATCCAGGCAGTTACCGGTACCAAGTTCTTCTGGCAGTGATCCAGCCTGGACCCTTTAGGCTGCAGTCACATAGAGCTACACACTACAAGGACACGCCAGTTAACAATGGCTTCACAAAGGGTTAGCACCCGTGAAGCCATTGTTAACTGGTGTATGCATGTAGCGTGTAGCTCTATGTGATTGCAGCCTTATGGACCAACACAGGGTGACATGAGATCAAAAAGAGCTTGATTATCATATAAATAATGAAATAATCATGACTGCTGGAATCCTCTACACTTCAACAGCCGTTCACAATTTCCTACTATGTACAGTCAGTATCTAACTAATAATCACATCAAGCACTCTTCTGTGACGAGCTCGCAACGACTGCCGTGCTCTTTTCAGATGCTTTAGCGGCAATGGCTCGCTTCGCAGCAAGGTGATACTTCTTCTCGATAAACATCTTCTGATGACTAAGCTGCGGGAACAGGTCTGAAAGAAAAAAGGTTTTAAAATTGGTAGCAGTCGACTCGATTACCTACTGAGTTCAAATCGCATGGATGTCAAGATTTTGGCAACGGATAAAACATTCTCATTCCTGGAGCCCAGGTAACCGAGTACTCGTAGTTATCATGTCCGCTCAGCAAGCGACAGGTCCTGGGTTTGAATCCAGCCCGGGCCATATGGGATTTCATTCCCGCTCTTCACGTCCATCGCATGGGACAGTAAGCTGTGGTGCCTTGTACTTTGTTTCATTGCAATGGCAAGTAAAACACCCCATCAAAGTGAGGAACATGTGTAGCTTGAGATGGCCTCTTCCGTACTTACCAGGGCCAATAATGCTATGGCTTTGGCCCTGATGGAAAAATCTAATACTAATTTGCATTCCTTGTAAACTTTCGACCAATTTTGAAAAAACAAGACTCACGTGATTTATTGCTAAGAGCATTCGTGGCTGCGTTCATCTCTGCCTGCTGTATACTGTGACTAGATCCCGTGGCGAGCCTCGTCCCACGGAAATATACAGCCACGGTGAAACGTCGGGTGTTGGTAGGCCCGGTAGTCTCAAGCACCCTACAGGAAGAAAAGACATCATTGAGCACAATCAGATGAGATGAAAATATTACAGATTAGAACCTCTTTTAGTGGACCCTCTGCCAGGAGGACACCTCTGTTGAGGACACCTCTGTTAAAGGGACTAGGAAAATTTTTTCAAGCTTCGGTTATTACAAAATGCTAGTCTTTCATGATAAATTCCCACCGTCAATTCACTTTTTCAATTAAGTGTTAATTACTGGCACGCAGACAAATCAGTCATCACCACACCATGGAGAATTCACCACGTCACTGGGAACCTCTCGCTGTATGTTTTGTATGGAGCGAGCTTGTACTCTATTATGTTGATTAGGTTCCCAGTGACGTGGTGAATGCTCCATGGTGTGGTGATAACTGATTTGTCTGGGTGCCAGTAATTAACAGTTAATTGAAAAAGTGAATTGACGGTGGAAATTTATCATGAAAGACTAGCATTTTGTAATAACCGAAGCTTGAAAAAATTTTCCTAGTCCCTTTAAGGACACCAAAGTTCAGTCCGGAACTGGTCATTTCTATTCATTTTGACCTCTGTAATCAGGACACCTCTCAATTAAGGACCTCTGTCAATCCCAAAGGTGTCCATAATGGAGAGGTTCCACTGCACTCCAGGCAATCTTTGAAATCCAATATTCCTTGCAGGGCTACCATTCAATACACAACCGTTCCAAACTTTCCATTTCAAAGTAAAGGTGAAGAAATTACGTACTTGTATATTGGAATATCCGGCTCTCCTCCATCCAAGTCTCTCAGGGTCAGGCAGCACTGCTGGAGCTGAGATTTCGGGTCATTCCATTCTTGGTTCATGATAAACACCTAAGAAACAGACACGAGTATTAACACCAAATACAGAGGAACCGCGACCATGGTGAACATCTTAAAGGCATAAAGATGGAAGCAAAAGAATGAGTCGAATTCTCGACCAAGTGAGGTGTACCTTTAATTCAGGAAACAGACTAAGCCATTAGAACAAGAATGAATCCATAAAGTGAGGTATACCTTTAATCTTGGGAAGAAACAAACTTGAGCAAACACACGGCAGAACTCGAGCCCCTTGTCGACGTATAAAGCACCAATAAACGCCTCTAAAAGATCAGCTTTCTCTTTCATTTTCATCTCTTTGATTTTGGACTCGTCTAAACTGGAGACGAATTCTGTCATCCCAAGGTCATCGCACACGACAGACTGGGTTCGGTTGTTGACGAGGGAACTTCTGAGAAGCTGCAGGATGGAGAAAAGCAAGTAAATATCAAGAAATTTCAGGTGTCAAAATGTCAGACTCACTGCTGGTTGCCATTTGGCTACAGGTCCGCAAACGAGTCACTAGTTATAAGGTGATTTCAATACTTACAGATAAATGCCCCTCATGATGCTCAGGGAAATGTTTGAATAGATACTCAGAGGCAACAAGCTGAAGGACAGTGTCGCCGAGGAACTCAAGTCTCTGGTTATGACCCCTAGAAAGAATGAATCAAAATATAGAGGCACAGGCAGGTCAACATTGCAGTCATATATCTGAAGATTTGTCGAGCGGCAAATTCGAAACATGGCCACCAGTGAGGTGAGTGGGACTGTCCCAGGCAAGCCAGTGAATTTAATGTGGTAGGGAGTGTGATCTCTCTTCGACATCGTAGGTTTTCTCTAGGGGCTCTGGTTTCCTCCTACATTACATTTGGTGAGTGTAATAAAGGCCTGAGTTGGTGCTTGCACTCTTGACACAATATACATGTACAACTCCAACAGGCTGTCACATGGTCGGGCCATACTTTAATCAATTAACCTGTATACTTACAACGTAAGGTTGTTGAACCCAAGATTCCTAGGCGTGAAGGCCCTAGCCAGAAGACGAATATTTGTAAACTCGATCCCTGTCACGTCCTCAAACCGGAGAAGATTTCTGAGGACGGCGCTGGACTTGATCCAATGACGATCACCAGAGGGCTCTTCCTGCTGTAGCGGATGCTGCGGCAGGTCGGCCCAGACTCCGTGCAGATCCTTGTCGTCAAACAACGTGGAAGCGAAGATTCTGTCAGCGAGGATGATGTCTCCATCCAAGAAGAGAGCACCTGGAAAATAAAGGCTCTCCGATGTTATTTCTGGCCAATCCTGATGAAAAATTGTTGACTGCTCAAAAGAAAGTGGGTCCAGACCCTATGGAACCGCCCTGCATACTCCTCCACCATTCAGTGTAATCGAATTACAGATTACTACAAGGGAGGCATAAAACTGAACAATTTGATATCCTTAATGAAGTCTTATATTATACACTTACCCATTAAGGCCTCGAGGCAGTTGGCCATGGCATGTCTGAGATCAGAGTCATGGCAGAGGTCAGGGCCATGGGCATACAACATGTACTCTTGTAAGTGAAGGGTCTGGAAGAGGTACACGAGTTTACAACAGGTAAATGAATAATCAAAGGTAATACTCAACTTTCGAGTCATAATAAAGTGACATTCCAGTGGAATCTCCCTTGCGCCTAGGTCACAAATCCACTGGGCCCCATACGATTTTCCCCACCCAGCGACTTGCCGTTGAGTAGAGACAGTACAGGTCCATTACAATTTTCATTTTCATTTTCATTTTCATTTTCATTTTCATTTTCATTTCTACGGTTTTCATTACCCGGGGCTCAGGGGCAATCTGTCTGTTTTTACTCGCCGTACGGGCCCCGGAGTGGATATGTGACGAGGGCTTTAGCAGAGGCAGATCAAGGGTTTTGGATGAACAAGGTGCAACAACAACTGAATATTCACAACTATAAATCTATCACAATTATAAATCTAAGGCATTATAAAGAGATGGTCCCCATTCTAAAAACACTCAAAGAACTAGCTTACCCTTGCTAAGACAGCCAGATGTTGATTCTGGACTAGAGCTGCCCTGAACGTGGCCAAGCCTCCTTCATCCAAGTCGGGGAACATGAAGAAGAGATGAATACTGAAACAGAAACGAGATAAATCATTAAATGAACCAGTGCCTGAGGTTCTGGGTTCGATCCCTGGCTGGGTCCATTCTTCATCATCCTCCCACAGCAGGGCTTTGGACTCGTTCCTCTTCATACACTCGCACACAAAGTTTGTGTGAGTGGATGAAGAGGAGTGAGGTAAAAACCCCTGCTGTGGGAGGATGATTCTCCATGTGACAGAGTGGACAACTAACTCTCTTTGTCAGCGAAGGTTTTCTCCGGGTACTCCAGTTTCCTCCTGCTATATATTATTTGTCTACAGAGCTAATGATGTCATAATTGGCACTCAGCTCTCAATTCAATATCTCCATATTCCATGAAATTTCAAACTTTTTTACAAATACATGTACGGGTACATGTAGCTTGACTTGCCTTGATACAAATTCCACCACCGCATCACCAAGGAATTCCAACCTCTCGTAATGATGGATCTCAGAATCCGTCTCGTGTTTATGACCCATCCGAGACATGATGTTGATCAGAGTATTAATACCTGAAATAATACCTGACCATTAGCCCCCAACCTTCAGATTTTATGTCATCACCAATGGGATGACAAAGAAAGAATCATATGGAAACACAAATCAGAGAAATCGAAGAAATTTGTGCAAAGACACAATTACGTATCATACTGACCTCTTTTTCTGGAATGTACGTGATGGATTTTGCGATCGCCGAACTCTGGCTGTCGTATTCCACAGTTTGATAAGGAATTTCGTGCATGGTCCGGGTTCGTACCGTAGTTGACACGATAGGAGGGGTGGGTCAGTGCCCTCTGCAATGGAGAGGATAACAGTGACGGAGTAAAATAGATTGACGTCATTCTAGAGTAATTGACTTACCATCCACTCTCAGCGTAGTGAGTTTTGGGCTGTTAAAGTGGAAACATTGGCACCATCTTGTCTCCCCTGAAGATCCTGTAAATACATACCTGAAGGAGATTCCTGTCCTTGAAGTTATAATCAATCTGTCTCTCTAGGACATCGAGGGACCTGTGGAATCGGAGATGAGAGATAAGGACCGGGAGAAGCAGCGCGTGCTGACACATGTCCGACCTGATCCCTGTCTTGATGAAGCCCTCTCCGCTGATCTCAACCGTCACTTCTCGCTTCATGCAACTGGAATGGAAAAGACCCCAATTTCACCATCCGTCACGACAGACCCATGTCAAACCCCCAAGAAGGGTACATCCCTGGTGCAATGAACAGTGCATGCAACTCATCTACTGCAAGTAGGCCTACACAGTATATGGTCTTTCCCAAAACATCAGACCTCATATTTCACTAGGTTTTTCAATCAGCGTTACCATAGCAACCACAGTATTCCATACTCATCTTGTTACCATAGTAACCAGAACATTCCATACTCATCTTGTTAACATGAACTACGACATTCCTCACCTCTTCATCCTTATTTCCTGTAGCTGATCTTCCTTGTCGTTGAGTTTCATTTTGTCCTCCGCAGTCACCTTAGGTTTGTTGGCGAGCAGATGCTTATACTTAGCATATTGCTTCCAAAGTTTCTGATAGCTGAAATGGAGGTTAAATCATATACGCAAGGTTGAACTATACATGTGGGGCCATATTCATAAAAGGTGTTTGAGAATTAGATGCGTGTAACTTCACTAAACGCACACATTTCCACCATGCATGACGAAGTTACAGGTGTCTAAGTCTTAAACACCCTTTATGAATTTGGCCTGTATTGTCCAACATGTCAAGTATAATTATGTGAGGAACATCCTGAACCCAGGGTCTTTACAACAGCTCCCCTCCTCACACATATTTCTAAGGGAGGGCTACAACCGAAAATACCTCGAAATTCTCAGAATGTGTGAGAAATAGAGGTCGAATAATCTTGACAATGGAGACTTACTTGGGGTCACCGGCGTAACTGAGCTGTGCTGGCTTAATTCCAAAATGAACGATGACTGGATATTCGCCAGCGTGACGGTCAAATTGATCAACACGAATGGAGCTGGGTTTCTGTAAGATTAAGAATGAAAAGGTAAACAATAACAAAGTCCCTGACAAAGGTATCGTCTGCTCAGGTTTGTGACTTATTTAGTGTAATCTCTCTGATAAGAGCAACTTTGGGAGTGACAAATACTGTCCTTAATCAAGCAGTGTGCCCTGGTTACAGAGGTGTCTGCTGAGTAAAGTTTAAAATCCACACTCAAAGAGCCGCTTGGCTGTCCAAGTGGCATGTTCGAAACATCCAGCGGCTGTCACTTCTGAGGTTCATTTCCCAGTCAGACCTGGTACTGATGTGATAGAGAGGGCAACCCTCTTCAGCAACGTAGATTTCCTCCCGGGGCTCCAGTTTCCACCTACATTAGACACGAATTACATCTCTCGACTCAACATTTTAAGAGTGAAGTGAAGAATGAAACAAACAGCCTACCATTCCTGGGTAATTGACAATCATCCCTCTCAGACTGTCCACCACGTCCTGCCATTCATGTGGTTCATACTTCTGTATTTTCTCCAGGTCAGTGGGCTCGACCAGTAACTTGGAGCTCTTGATCAGAAAACTCAGGATTTCATTCATGGAGAGGATTTCACGGCCATTTTCTGGAAAATAAAAGCAGTCAATTGCGTCTCAATGGAATGCGCCACCTTTCGGCTGAACTGAGATCAAAATATGTGTACCATTGTAGAGGACTCTCAGGGACTAAAACAGAACCTCTCTATTAAGGACACCTTTGGGACTTACAACTGCTGTTGTTTTGGGACGTGTCCTGATACAGAGGTCCAAAGAAAAATGGCCAATTCAGGACTGAATGTGGGTGTCCTCCAAGAAAAGGTATCCTCCTTGCAATGGTGTCCACTGAGGAAGTTTCCACTGTATATTACAAACAGTTGCAACCTCACACTGATTCACAGCTGCTGATCATTCAACAATCACTCACCCATCTTCGATAATTGAAGGCGATCTGCTCACCACTGCGTTACATCGCACATCACCCTTCGAGAAATTGACCGGTCCGCGGCAAATCCGCTGCCTCTCGAAGAGGAGGCCAATCAGAACCGGTGTTGTAAAATTTGAATCGTGTACAAATAGTGGTAACCGAAGACCCGATATAAAGTGCAATATGATTGGTCGACCGGTAAAGTTGGCATCGTGCCAAGATATGCCGCGGACCGGTCTATTTCTCAAAGGGTGATGTGCGATGTAACGCAGTGGTCAGCAGATCGTCCTTCGATTATCGAAGATGTCACTCACCTGGCAAAGACCTGACAAACCTCGGCATCAAATGAAATCGTTTACAGCCTCCGTCACTGTTATCACGACCATACCAATCAAGATCCAAGAGCTCTAGTACTTCAGTAAACAGGTAGTCAACGAACAGATCCAAACTACGGATGGTGAAATTCTGAAACAAGACCATAGCATGACCATGAGAGGCTTCCTGTCAAACATACCCCTTTCTGTCAGAGGAAGAATGGGTCTGACTTGAGATCCCTGCACCACTCGGGGAGCCCATTCAAACCATTCTCTTCTCGAAGATGAAGTTCGGAGTTTTTGAGATAGATCAAGGAAATTCCCCTTAGACTAATACTTGCAGGGGCAGATCCACAATTTCGGAAAAGAGGGGGAGACCTGTGGTAGAAACATTGAAATCTGAGGTAAATTTCAATGA
The DNA here is from genome assembly GCA_002633025.1 of Notospermus geniculatus. Classification (NCBI taxonomy): domain Eukaryota; kingdom Metazoa; phylum Nemertea; class Pilidiophora; order Heteronemertea; family Lineidae; genus Notospermus; species Notospermus geniculatus. The sequence continues at coordinate 226,541 of NMRB01000767.1, read as the reverse complement.
TTTGCTCCAAATTGCAGTATTTCACGGTCGATTTTATAGATTTGTTGACTGAAAGGGGGCCTGCGCCGGGTGCACCCCCCCCCCCCTTGAATCCGCACCTGACTTGATGGCCTAATCAAGTCACACTCACCACAGGCATTGGTTCCTCGAAGAAATGAATCGTGTATTCTATGTTGAACCGAATTACTTTACACAAAGGAATCTGAAAACAGACGAAGGACTGAAATGTTGAAAAGTGACATCACACAGTCATTTTGAGTGCCTCATTACTGGTCCCAGACCTAACAAAGTCTTTTCCAAACACGCATGAAAGGAGGACCAACATGTTCGGTTGATATGGCATCAATAAGACGCATAAATATTGAAAACTGTTATTATTTAACTGTACATTTTTTACTTACATTTTCAAGTTTATAATGTGAGAACATGGAAAACCCATCAAAGATATATTCATGATCATCGTGTTCTATCACTGTAGGGTTCTTCGTCTGCAATGAGAATCATACGTTTGACAAAAAAGTTTGACCGGTATTTGTCAGGATCAGAAAAAGCTGCTCAACCATCAGTCCAAGGTGCATTTTCCAAAATGCTGTGTATTCTATGTAATGTGGAAGCCTGCAATGTGAATGTTTACTGGAACTTACCAAGAAGTTTGTATGGGGAGACATGGTTATACGGTAATGAAACAAGTTGTTCGTGTTGCTGGCATTTTTAGCACAGTCCCTCAGTTTCTGAAAGAAATAGAGACGAAATGAACTTGATGATCATGGGCACTCAAAATCGGCAGACAGAATGGCACAGTGCAAAAATTGGCATTGGTCAATGCTGAGGCTGGGCGCATATTCATAAAACCTTTACTGGCCTAGTTACTTGCTAAAGTGCTGAGTTTGCACACAACTAGCAACCAACTACAGGGCCGTTTTGAGCTTTTTGGTCCTGGGGGCAAAAGCCTCTCTGAGGGGCAGAAGCCTTTTTTTGCCCAAAATCCACATGAAAATCATGTTTTTTGGTTGGCTCTCCCCCCGCTAAATACGGCCCTGAACTAATGCAGCAAGATTTTATGAATATAGGCCCTGGGGTTCGATACCCAGTCAGGGATTTCAGATTTGCCTTACATTCTGATTAGATTAGCAGTAGATATGGAATTATCAGAACGTACCGATTCTCCCGGGTAGATCGAGTGTCGTATACCAGCACGACGAGCCTTCAGACTACACCGGCACAGAGGTCCGTCGTTCATCTGGAAATGAAAATATGCAAAAGTTGATCAGTCAATCAACGTACTGGAATCCATCCAAAGAGCGAAACACCAAAGATATCTTGGGCGAAATTGAGGGATGATATTTTTCACTTACATGTATATATATTTCCGTATTTACACAATTGCATGATATTTTGACCATTCATCAGACACTTAGGGCCATATTCATAAAGGGTGTTTAAGACTTAAACTTCACTGAATGCACACACTTCCACCATGCATTTGACGAAGTTACACGCGTCTAAGTCTTAAACACCCTTTATAAATTTGGCCCTTAGTCCGTAGTGATTTCGTGTTGCTCGTGACGATGTGATTGCCTTGCAGTACAACGATTACTGGTTTCATTTATTGAGCTTATACTGGTGTGTGCAGTGAAAGCTGTTAGCGCATTACTCAAAAGAATTCCTGATGTCATCAAATGGAGTTCCTGACGTCATTATCAAATGAATTCCTGATGTCATGAATCGAATTCCTGACGTCATTATTAAACGAATCCCTGACGTCATCAACAAACAAATTCCTGATGTAATCAAGAGAATTCCTGACGTCATTATCAAACGAATCCCTGATGTCATCAAGATAATTCCTGACGTCACGTCATCTTCAAACAAATTCCTGATATCATCAAGAGAATTCCTGGCGTCATTATGAACGATTTCCTGACGTCATCAACATTGATGACCATCAAATCAGTACAATAATCAAGTTTCAGAGTGCAAACGCAAATTCCGCGGTCCCCGGTATTCGGTAATCTAAAATCTGTTGCTTCTGGTGAGATTATCCTTGCTCTGATGACCCAACTCATTAGATAATCCTGACACACAGGCAAAAGACGGCCAGCAAAGTGGGCGTGGGTGTTGGCGGTGACATAGGGGAGTTTAGCAAGAACCTGTGATAACTCTGGGGTGTTCTCACCCTCTCAGAACAAAAACTTTGCAAGTGAACACTGCGTGAAAACACACATCCACTACAAAAAATCCGCTGTAAGCGTTGTTTTGTGCATTAAAAAAGGTTACCTTACTGACCTCGCCTTTCATATTAAACCATAAATTATGGTGAAGACGATAAGGGTACTGATTTTTCCAGGACCCAAATTTTATCCGTCGTCTTCTCTAGAATGTGCATCCAGGAAATCAAAGTGAGCATAAATGAAAGCAAAACTAACTATTTAGTTGAGAAAAGAAGAATTAATGTGTTTGAGAAGAGTTAATGGGTTTGAAAGCGATCACAACTGAAAGAAGTCCGATAGAAATTATCCTCGGATGAACGAAAAAATGAAGAAATGAAAAAAAGGCTTGCAGCGGTTTCCTAAATCTTCTGTATGGATTCCACAGGCAATGGCTGATATTCATAAAAGGTAGCAAATGCTTTTACTTCAAATTTTGCAGTGCATTTATATCAGAATTTGCTAACTTTTACGAATACCAGCCACTGAGTTCATTTTTGCTTTAAGTTCCAGGTACAGCTTGTCAGGATCAGGGCTGACAGTGGGCAAATATCCTAAGGGGGCAAATATCCCAGAGGCGGAGATTTACAAGGGGGCAAATATTCTTGGGGATAGGTTTCCTACAGGGGGAGATGTCCAGTGTCAAGTACCCTAAAGGGGCAGATGGCATAGATGGGAGATGTAAAGGGGCAAATTTCCTTGGGGGTAGAGTCAGAGGGGAAGGGCAAATGTCTTACCCTAGGGGCAGGCATCTGGGGGGGAAATATCAGGGAGGCAATTTCTGGGAATCATCCTGATACCTCTACAAAGATCTGTGAAACTACACAGCAGGGCAGTGAGTATCATTTGTTATATTATGCTAAGAGACTATGAGGAAACTAACAGTGGTAGAATCAAGTGGTGGAAAACCAAAACATGCTTGGGAACAAGAGTCACATTCATGCAGGATTTTTCAGCACTCAAATGATCTGAGCACTCTGTTACAAATCAAACTGATGCAGGTTTGGAAAGTTTCTCATTTCAACACCTACCTCACCCGATTCGTTATACCACAGGTCATCATGGAGACGATAAGGATGCTC
>NMRB01000767.1:207624-222309 GCA_002633025.1 Notospermus geniculatus | reverse complement strand
ATACAAAACTGTCCTTACCAATCACTTGAAAGAGCAGTTTCACCAGCGCCATCTGCTGGAAATTTTGGAATCTCAAACTGTTTGCCGTCTTTACTTCGCCTCTTCACCAACTTGCTAGGACCGACATCTCGTTCAGGCCCCGAGGAATCATTCGTTACACCAAGTGACTGGTTCTTAGATACTTTGCTCTTCATGGGAACGAAGGGGTCGTTGCTGGAATGGAAATTAGTCAGTGCAAAGTCGAGGCAATGAGGTACTGGCAAAACTAATCCGCGACGCATCGCTGACTATCAACCAGGTCAGAACTCCATCATTGAAAGGGAGGCTAACATTGTTTTCCAATTAATTCTGAACTAGTACACTCCGACTCTAGGCCTAGGCCGTGGTTTGGGTCTCTGACTAGCAGTCAGAGGGTCCTGGGTTCGAATCCCACTGTGGCGTGAGACGTCGAGCAAGTCTCTTTGCCTGATCCATTACTTACCCAGACATTTTTTCATCCGGCTTGCTTCTTTTTCTTCTTACATCAACAGAACGCAACCTCGCCTTCTCCGCCTCGGTCAACTCTGACGTATCCCTCCTCTCACTGGATGAATCTGCATTTTTCTCCTCCGCGGCACGTTTCCGCTTCCTCTCCAACGTGGGCCTAGCGTCTCCAGATCCATCATTCTTCATTCTGGGAATTGGACGATCCTTCGCCCTGTCCACACTGTCGCTCCCCCGCCGTTTCTCTGATTTACGACTAATACCAGCTTTCACCCGTTCTGCGCTACGACTTCTAGTAATTTCTCCTTTAAGACGATGTAAACGACTTGGACTTTCAAAGTTTTTATACACAACTCTGCCCCCTGGCATGGCTCCGCCAAGCTTCCTGGGCGATCGGCCACTGCTGCCCCCTTGCGGAGAAACCGAACGACGCTCTAACAAATCAGACACCCGTTTTTTCCTTTCATCACGGCGTGAAACGTGCTGGCGACCTGGACTGATATTCTGCTCTTTCTGCCGTAGACGGGATTTTGAAGCTCCCGATGCCGTGGCACCCTTTTCCATACCGCCGCCGCTCGTCCAGTAACTACCATCGTCCATGTTGCCAGCGTGAGTTTCATTCCTGGGTCCATCATCACTGTTGCAGCTCCGAGTCGGAGAGGAACGTATTCTTGGTATTGGAGACTGCGATCTTCTACGTTCCAAATAACGTCCGCTATCTCGCCTTAAAGGGGAAGTGATGCGTGTAGGTCTTATTTCTCGCCTCTCAATCGCATCGGGGGATGTTCTGTGCAGGCGACGAATAGGAGGTCGCCTAGGACCCCGCGGAGGAGAATCTCGGCGAGGGGGAGGTAAACTCCAATCATTGTTGGCATGGTTACTCCTCCATTCGCGTTGCGGCGATGCACGGTTTCGTCTTCCCCCTACTCCAGGTCCACGGCGCCAGTTTGGAGAAGTGCGGCGTCTCTCCCTTTCTGGAGATCTCCACTTGGTGATGTCGATGTCAAAGTCATCTGGTCGGTAAAAGTCGTCATCAAGGGGAGGGCTTCGGTCACGAGGGATTCGGCGATCTGCATCTCGATCTAAATCCGCATCCCTTGGTGGGTTGAAGACATCATCATGGCCGCCCCGAGCACCATCACCACCGCCAACGGCACCCTGCCATCCTGTATTTGTCACTGGGTCTCGTTCCTGATCGCAGCCAGGAGGTGGAGGTCGTTCATCACGACTTTGAGGAGGGAACCCACCTCCCCATTCTGGTGGCTGGTTGTTTCTCGGCCCTAGCCCATCTCCCGTGCTATTTTGCTGTGGCCATGGACCAACTGCCCCATTCGGAGCTGGCGGCCCCCAATTCCTCTGAGGATCTTCAAATCTTGGAGGCGGCCCATCACTTCCTGGGGGAGGGCCACGTGGTCCTGGGGGACCGTCATACCCAGGAGGTGGTACACGCTGCTCAGGTGGCCTGGAATTCCAGTTGTTCATGTTGGGCCCATTGTCAGGTGGATTCCAATTATTTGGTGGGCCATCAGAACCAGGGGGTGGGCCCCGAGGACCTAAGGGTCCATCATACTGTGGAGGTCCAATGGGCACGCTCTGTCCCTGGTTAATTTGATTATTCTGAGGCGGTCGATCTGACCCAGGTGGTGCCCCACGAACTCCAGGCGGCTGCTCATAAGTTGCTGGACGTGCTTGTCCATCACAGCCAGGTGGTGGGCCTCGAGGACCAGGAGGGCCATCACATGGAGGCCCCTGGAAGTTCAGTGGTCTCTGACCAGGCCCTGGACCAGATGGCTGGTTAGGTCCACATCCAGGCTGACCCATTTGACTAGGCCCAGGTTGTCCTTGGTTGCTCTGCCAGTTAGGCCCATTTCCTGGGCCATTGTAACTGGCATTGTTACTCCAGTTTGATCCACTGCCCTGGTTACCAGGTGGTCCTTGGTTGTTCCCCCAGACTGGTCCTCCGTCCATCCTTGCTGGTTGGTTGTTCGGGCCACTAGAAAGAGAAGATGTATTACTCACTAAAACGAAGACACTTTAGCATAAACTTCAATGCAGTCCCAAAGCAAAACATTTCCAAAAAAAACGTCTTTAGTAAGTAACAAAAAAAGGGCAAAAGATTACCTGTAGGTTTGTTGTGGCCCACTACTAGTATTCTGACATTGGTGGAACGCTTGATGTCCAGGGCAACACTCAGGTCTGGGTGGGGGTCCGCTGATGTTGTTGGGACCATTCATGTTTCCTTGTTGAGGGCCATTCATGTTGCCTTGAGGGCAATTCATAGGAGGTGCATTCATGTTGCCTGGGGGACCACTCATGTTTCCTGGAGGGCCACTCGTGTTGCCTGGAGGCCCACTCATGTTGCCCGGAGGTCCACTCATGTTGCCCGGAGGCCCACTCATGTTGCCCGGAGGTCCACTCATGTTGCCTGGAGGCCCACTCATGGTGCCTTGAGCATTATTCATATTTCCATGGGGACCATTCATATTTCCTTGAGGAGGAGCCATGTTACACTGAGGAGCATTCATGTTACCTTGGGGACCATTCACATTCCCATGTGGTCCGTTCATGTTGCCCTGTGGTCCATTCATACCGCCTTGTGAAAAGTTTTGTCCTCCACATGATGGCCCTTGAGCAGCTGGTCCCCATTGCTGTGGACATCCACCAGATCCATGATTATGATGCTGAGGTGGTCCATTCCATCCCCCATGTCCACAGTTCGGACCATGATTACCCCCAGGTTGTCCCTGATTACCAGATCCAATATTTGGCGGTGGTCCATGATGGTTACATCCACAGCAGTTCGGGCCCTGTCCATTATATGGACCAGATGGTCCAGGTCCACCACAACTGCTGGGCGTGTTGTTAGATGGGCCACCCTGACAAGAACCGTGATTATTTCCTTGAGGGCCATATCCTCCATTTGGTGGTCCATATGAACCTGGCTGAGGACCACATGGCCCAGACTGCTGAGGTCCACAATGAGGAGGTCCTCCAAACTGTCCACAGGACTGCTGCTGTGCTCCTCCAAATCCAGGACCTTGGTTAGGCCCCTGTTGTCTCGGACCTCCAAGCTGCTGTGGACCACAAGGCCCAGATGGTGGTCCTCCATATGAACCTTGATTTTGAGGACTATTGAACTGCGGTCCCCCTTGAGGTGGTGGACCAGATGGCCCCCCACAAGGTCCTGGCCGATTGTACCCTCCGCCTGGAGGCCCTGGTCCTGTCGATGGTGAGCCACACTGTCCCATAGGGCCTGTCGGTCGTTGAGATGGACCACACTGCATGTTTGGTCCATTGCCTTGTTGAGGAAACTGCTGAGGTCCACAGTTCCTTCCAGGTGGGCCATTGAATGGTGGACCATTATTTGGATTTGGAAACATCCTGCAAATCGGCCTGTAAATAAAAAGTTAAAAAACACAAGATAAGACCTCAAAGTTTGATTCAAAGTATTACAGGAACTGTTGGGGGGAGGTTCTACGTTTTATCTTCTTTCGTTACAGGAACGAGTTTAGAATCCCCGATCAGTGCCCAAAAAAAGGTCATCGATTCACGCAATAAGCCGCATTGCCATTGTACAATAGTGTAGGATTTCCGTTTGTGCGCCATGGAGTAACGTCACTTCCGATCGGGGATTCTAAACTTGCCGGCCTGTCCAAGCAACAATCATCATGATCACCACTGACTGCACTGGCAGTACATGAATACAGTAGTACACTACACCGCCTGCACTCCGTTCCAGATTTAGAATGGCAGAAACCATGAAATTGACATGATAGACCCCTTGCGCTTATCAGCCCAGGGTGTCAACATTAGCCTCGCCCTAGGGGGCCTAATGCATTTGTACAGTTGGCTCCTGTGCTTACCGTCGGCACAATGCACTAGGCCCAAGGTTTGTTTACACCTTCTGGCTGTAATGGCCGACTTGTGCAAGTGGTCTATTGAGAAAAGATGACAAAAAGCATGATTAGTTACCGGATTTTTCGCCTCTCAGCAGAATAAACACAAGAATCAGTTCTATTATCGTTTGGTCGATGAATAATTCATCACTCTCCGCGATCGGTTGGATAGAAATACACTATTTTCTAACGATTTAATTGTCTTTTCTCTGAAAAAATCTGAAAATTTTTTCCAGGGGTGATTATGATTTGTTGAGCACAATATGTAACAAACTAATTTTCATGACCGAGATTGTCGAAATAAAGAACGTATGGTCATCAGATATGATTTGAAACACTCAAAAATAATAAAATTTGCTCCGGTTTGATTCTCAAAGTTTACATGAAGCAGTTTTATCACTATTGAAATTTATTACATTGTTTGTAAAATATTCTGCAGCCAGCCGGCTGGTCAGGTTAAACCGCTCGATCGTACGTTAATTGCCAATAACTCGTAATACAGTTATCGATTAGTTTAACCTCCAATTTGTTTCGTTGATGGAAACAGCTGACATGGCGTGGACTTGGGTGCTGCTGTTTCTTTTCCTTTCCATCTGGTACCTCAATCGTCGATTTCAGTGGGTTAGGTACCAGTTGAAGTTCATTGCATACTACACTTTAGTGAATGTCATCGCTGTGATTTCTCTACCGATTTGTGTTTTCCGCCCTGTTGATGTCGAAAATTACAGGTTAGCACAATAACCCTAGCACACACAATGTAGTTGGCCTACAGCATGTACAGGAGAAATGTAGGCCTACATCACATGTAGTATGTATGTAAGGTGGCAGCCTTAGGCCTATGTAGGCCTAGTAGAGTACACGTCGGCAGCGGCACCTGCAGCATTTTCGACAACAGCTTAGAAGCCATTGAGTCCGAAGTGTAAATACGTTCCTTCTTACAGTTTTTTTTTACACCGTGCACTTTCAAGTTTTCATTCATCTTAACTTTTAAACTTTTACGTCATTCCTTAGTCCTTATGCCGTGAGCACCTTTGTCGATCTGGCTCCAGCGCATCGCATACACCACCCAAAGTTCTTTAATCATCAACAAGTTGATGGCAGAACTGATCAGGAAGAAGAGGAAGACACAGACAGAACTTTATGACATTTTTTTCATTGACACCCTGTAAGCTTGCGAAATGCAGAGAAAACAGTGTTCTATTTACATTATTCTCAGGTTATCGAAGACATTTCAAAGATGACCTGCAAAAATATAGGTTATTTTACAAAGAGAAATTCTTTGCTCTGTTGCCAATAAGTCATTGACCCACTGGACCAAATATGGTCGAATTTGGTGAAAAGAGTTTGACTGTTATGCATATGAGACTATTCATTCCTTATGCCAAGTGTTGTACTTAAAATCATTGTCCCATTGCCAATTTCATTGCCCCAGGTCAGTGAGGTCGAGGCCTAGCAAACAAAGTACTGACCTCAATTATCTTTCATTGTGTGTCCCAAGAAAAAAAAATCATTTCCCTTTTATTTTGGGGGGACACTTATAAAATTTCAAAAAGAGTGGGTGAGCTACATGTATGGTGGTGATTACCCCCTCCAGAATGCACTGCTGACAACTGTTCGGAAAGATATACATCCATATTTCCATTTGTTATCTTTACAGAATTGTACGATGGATGTTGCTAAAAACAATTCACTTATTTGTGGAGATAGAATATGATGTCCGTAATTTGGAAAACACAGTTTCTGACAAGCCTTACATACTTGTATGTAACCATCAGAGTTCTGTGGACTTGATTGGTGAGTGACCTCATCACTTAACCCTTGTCCCTTCATCATGTTGAGATTTCAGAAACCAAGTGGTGTCCCAATTGTACTAAGCTCTACAAGCTGTTCTAAGCTTCCCACAGTATGACAGATTCCGCTGCCATATTTCAAGTTTTAGATGTCATTGAAGTGCAATTGGGAGACAACAATGTAAGCATATGTCGGGGAGTGTCTCTGTCCTAATGTGATTTTAAAAATGGAATGCCATCCAAAGAGTGAATAATGGGGGGGGGGGATGGTAAAGGTTGTTTTTGTCTGTTCTTTGTCATCCATGATTTCTGTTTCAGGAATGATGCAGATGTGGCCTTCACGATGTACAAGTCTAGCAAAGAAATCTCTCCTCTACAGTGGCCCTTTCGGACCCTCTGCGTGGTTGTGCGGTACAATATTCATTGATCGTTTCCAACCGGGGAAGGCACGAGAAACAATGAGTGGAACTGTGGACCTTATCAAGAAAAAAAATGTCAGTCAATGAGTCTTTCAGACATGTGCAACCTGCAACCCAAATGGTCGTTCTGGAACAAAAGACCTGTAAAACATTTAAAATGTGGTGAAACAAAGCATCGCCATCCAGAATATTTTTTAGGTTCCTCTTCGGGCTTCATCAGATAAAAAATTGTTCGAATCTCAACTTAATCACACACTGCACACAATTCAATGGAGCAACACTTCAAGTGCAGAATACTTTACTCTTTTCAGGTAAAAGTGTGGGTGTTTCCTGAAGGTACACGTAACCATGGTGATGAGCTGCTGCCATTTAAAAAGGGTGCTTTTTATCTGGCTGTTCAGGCCCAGGTAGGTTTCTTTCCGTCTGCTCAAACAGAGGTGCCTATGCTTATGCAAGAATGACGGAAATGAGTGGACAGCCTACTCAATCTTGCATTCCTTGAAACTTAAGCACGCCAGTTTTTCAGAAACTAATTTGTGCAAAGTGTCAAGAATGACTTAGTGCATAGTTCTAGATATTCTGTTATCTGATTTGACCCATACTCAAGAGGTTCAAAGTTTTGAAATAATCAGGACAAGAGGAATTTTATTACACTCCAAACTGTGGTCATTCATGAACAGCTGTGTTGACCTGGTTTGTTGATTTTTCAGATACCTGTTGTGCCTATTGTTTTCTCCTCCTATGAGACTTTCATGGACAAAAAGAACAGAAAATTCGAACCAGGTTAGTTTATCCGTTCAATTTGGTACCAACCCATGGTTCTATTATAATCTAATCTAATCTGCCTGGTACCAACCCACAGTTCTGTGCTTCTCCTGCCTGGTGGTGATCTACAGTTCTATTCTTCATCTGCCTGAACCAACCCAGAGTTCTACTCTTCATTTGCCTGTTGCCACCCAGAGTTCTACTGTTCATCTGCCTGGTACCAACCCAGAGTTCTACTCTTCATCTGCCTGGTACCAACCAGAGTTATACTGTTCATCTGCCTGGTACCAACCAGAGTTCTACTCTTCATCTGCCTGGTACCAACCCAGAGTTCTACTCTTCATCTGCCTGGTACCAACCCAGAGTTCCACTCTACATCTGCCTGGTACCAACCCACAATTCTACTTTCCATCTGCCTGGTACCAACCCAGTCCCAGAGTTCTCCTGTTTGTCTGCCTGGTACCAACCCAGGTTTCTTCTCTTCTCCTGCCTGGTACCCACTCACATTTCTACTTTTCACATACTTCATACTAAGCTATAGTTCTACACTTCATGTGTTCTTTAGGTAAATGTATCATCACATGTCTACCTCCAATATCAACTGATGGTCTGGGAGGAGACGACGTCGCTGATTTGACCGAAAGAGTTCGTGATCAGATGGTGGCCGTTTTCAAAGCAACTTCGAAGGAGCTCAGAGAGGAACAGAAAACGGATAATGACAAAAAATCTGACTGATGGGTCACTGACGACAGGCTGGGATTCGGTACTGAAACTGGAACTTGTTTTGTGTGTTGCCATGGTTACGGGAATGCTATTTGGAAGGTATTGCTGTTGATACACCAAGGAGTGTATATTCATTTTCTGTCATAGCATCTTATCAATGTTATTTTCATATCTTGATATTTATTTCTTCCATAGAATGTAATGACCGACATAAAATGTGGCTGGGTTGTTTGAAAATGCACTTACACTTACCGGTACTGCGGCTTTCAATCGAAGGAGCCGTAGCAAAAGAGACAGCGTCAAGAAAATGCCAATGTAGTCTCAAGCAAACTGGGCCCAAATCAGTAACACTAATATGCTATANTTATCAAAATTAACCGGTATTGTCTGCAGATGTATTATACAGTGGAACCTCTCTTAACAGACACCTCTGCCAGGAGGACACCTCTCTATTAAGGACACTCAAGTTCAGTCCCAAATTGACCATTTCTATTCATTTTGACCTCTGTAATCAGGACACCTCTCAATTAAGGACAGCATTTGTCAGTCCCAGAGGTGTCCTCAATAGAGAGGTTCTACTGTAGTATATTCAGCGCTGAGCTTTTGATTCCTTCAGTATTAGTTACACATGCATGTTAAGTTATTCTACAATTGCTTATGATTCAAAATTTCGTCTGCTAGCCTACCATTGTCAAATTGTTTACAATTGCCTAGATTTTACCTGTATTAATTTTTGGAGCTAAACCTGGAGAAGTTGATGCTTCCGAGTATGTCAGTACCATTGTGTTTTAGCACTTAGTGCTACATTTATATGTTTGATTATCCTGAAGAGATATGGCCTGTATTCTAGAAGCCCCCTTTACTCTAAGGTCCACTTTAAGCTTATGTACTCTGCCCTGCAAAGGATAGCTAAAGATAGACCTTAGAGTTAAGGAAGTTTCTAGAATACGGCCCAAAGTCACGAGTTTTCTCATGTAAGTCGGCTCTCAATGGGCAACTCATCGTACCCGGTAGTTTGTTTCCATATGACTTATGCTGGTGATCTCTCTATGGGCAGTCTCTATGGGCATTGGTCTTTTGTAAGCCGTAAGGAAACCAACATTGGTGAATTGCCCATTGAGAGCCACCTCACATGAGAAAACTCGCACATGGAGCGGTAACTTTTAGACATTCTCTAAAATTAACAAGATACAGAAAAGCACAAAATTGACACACAAAATGATAATAAGCAAGAAGTCAATCTCCAGAATTCACGAATTTTCGAACCCAACCGGGGTCTTTTTCAAGTGGAACTTTACAATCTGAAACTCTAGAAAGCCTGAAAGTCTTTTCTAGAGTTTCAGATTGTAAAGTTCCACTTGAAAAAGACCCCGGTTGGGGTCGAAAATTCGTGAATTCTGGAGATTGACTTCTTGCTTATTATCTCTAAAATTAACACGTATTTATTTCTTATAGTCTGCATTTAATACAATATTGATGAGGTTTGAAAACAGACATTTGAAAGTGATCATCACCTGCCATTGAAAGCCATTGTTGACACAGCTCACTCAGTGCCATACAACACATGAGCAGACAATGGGTATACCGGTATGAATAAAGTCCGGCAACATCTAACTATGGCCCAATGGAATGTGGAAGTCATGTAATGTGGCAGAGCTTTGCGGTTTTTAATCATGCCTGTCGACCATTTGTGGCCGTTCCCTGATTGTTCGCGCTGTGCACCAGTTATTCAAGAGCCGTGTGTGATTAAAGGTCCATAGAAAATCCAACTATCAATTTCTAACTTCCGCATTCCATTGGGTTGTAGTTAGATGTTGCCAAACTTTAAAGACTAGCAAATGCTTTTACTTTAGGTTGTACAGCATTGCCTAGTGCATTTGTATTGCAAAATTCAAGTAAAAGCATTACTAGTCTTTATTCATATGACCCAATATCTTCAGTGGGATATTTTCCAGAACGGTGCTATTCGTGGAGAATTTCGGGAATGAGACTAAGGTGTCCATTTTAGTTATCTACCGGTAAGCAACATTCCTTCAAATTTTTGTTGAAATTAGTGGTCTACACCGGTACTGAGTGAGTCTACCTTACGACATCATTCCTCTTTTTGATTTTGATGGAAGTGACATGTATTTCTATGGTATTTTTCATCTTTCATCATCTTCACATGCTTTGAATATGATTCAAATTATTTGTCATGGCACAAAGTTTGTTTTGATGATAAAATTTCTCGCATGTGTTGTCTCTCTATGGGAACTCGTAGAAAATTATGGCCAGTAGTTAGTGTCACTGGTCAAGTAATATGAAGCCCTAAGGCCCCTATTAAGTATACAGTATACGAAAACACCAGTTAACAATGGCTTCACGGTCGTGAATCCATTTGAAGCCTTTGTTAACCGGCATTTTCGTATACCACATACTTCTATGTAATAGGGGCCTAAAGCCTCGCTTATGTCGCCCTACGCTGTGATAGAAATCGCGTCAACAAGTTGCAACTGGTAACTTATGTCGCCACCGACTAGAAAAATACCGATCGGTTGCAACTACCTGGAACTAGTTTATCGCCGTCTTTTGAGTGCTTATGTCGACACAGATTTCTTTTGATTTTAAGTAAGTTGAACTTGTGCGACTTTCAGGATCTGGATATTTTTAGTTGGCAACTAGTTACTCACTGATGCCCGAGAGCTTATGTCACCTATTAGTTGTGACTAATTAGTTCCAACTACGCGCCAATTATCAGTTGCCAACTAGTTCTGACTGTATGTAAGGGCGACATAAGCGAGGCTTAAGGAAACAAACAATGGTGAATTGCCTTTGAGAGCCAACTCTCGCGAGAAAAATTATCACTTGGAAGAACGGCTTTACGTCGTGTAGGCCTAGAAATCCAATTCACCCATCATGCAAATCATTTTCAGTTATTGTACAATACATGAAATATCTATTTTTATTGAGAGGTCAAAAATGTCTATTTTTCACCATGTACATGTACATGTATATTTTCTTGAGGCAGATGTTGTCTGATGTACTCGCGTGTTAAAGCCCCACTGTATTGAATGTGAAAAACGCAAATCATCGCCGCGATTCTCACACGACGTCAGCGTAGTGTCAAATGTACTACGCTCTGTCAGAATACATTAGAGCTCTCCCTGCAGTTTTTTCCAATGCATGCTGAAAACTAGGCCTTGATTCTGTGAAGTGCGTATCAGGCAAGCATTTTGGGGACCTTCACGAGGCTATGGGACCTGTATGTGCACTCTCCTAACGTTTTGAAAATATCGTAAAATTCAATACTGTGGGGCTTTAATATAAAAACGGTCAACATTTTCCACGGTTATTTGCTTCTTAGCCAGAGATTGTTTACTGCATCCCATTATGCTGTGGTCACATATACATAGTACATGCGGTTTAGTGAGGACTTAGGTTCATGCATGCAGTAAGGACGGTTCATGCCTGTGGTGATGCCCAAGGTTGGGACATGTGGATAGGACCGAAAGTTTTTTGTATCAAAAATTGGTGTGCATGGAGTGATAATATTGCCTTCCAATGGCCAGGGCAGTATCTAAACAAGGAATCAGTGGGAGTACATTTGATTGGCGTAATAGCTATACTGTACATTACAGAGTACTTAGTAGTACATGATAGAGCTCTTACTTCAGTTGATGGTCATCCCACTGGAACTACTGCTTTTGGAGGGGAGACACAAGGCTCCATATGTACACATGTAAACACATCTGTAGCTTCATTACTATAATCAGCATCAAATATATTTATGTTCAAAATTCATCTTTTCTGCCATAGTAATTTTGTCAAACGTTGATAATTTGTTGAATAATAAATTTTATTATTATTTTGACGTCGTCGGTTGTTATAGATTATTAATTTGCGACAGCACAAAGGAAACACCAACACCAGATGCTGACAAATGATTGATGGAGCTATCCCATTTTCCCAGGACAGATACAGGTGGTGCCGGCGATACGATTCAGTCTGTCTGCTGACGACTGATTGAAAAGTCATGTCTATTCCTGCACACACAAGCTTTAACCCTTTCCTGTTATCTATATTTTCAAATCTGGACCAAGGAGCACAGAACGCCAAATGAAAACTTATGTCAGAACTAAGGTCTAAGCATTTGGCTCACATTGAGCAATTGCCAATACTTACAGGCCTGGTTGCACCAGTCATACTTAAGGTCGACCTCGTGCCCAAGCTAACCTCAAAGTCATTCTTAACCTCAAATTGCATTGCACCAGCTATTCTCATGCTCAAAATCATACTCAAGAACATTGAATATCCTGTACAAGAGGGGTCATACTCAACTTTTATGTCGTAGTCAGCTGAGGTTAACCTCAAACTCAATTTTAAGCATTGGCTGGTGCAACCGGGCCATAGTGATTTCAGTGCTTTTTTCGAATGTAGATGTTTCCAGCATTGTTCTGGGTTGTTTTATGAAAAGCCTAATCATTCGGCTTTGGTATTGAATGGGTTAACAGCATATAAAATCTACAGTAAGTTACACAACAACTTTTTTCTTCTCAGGTTGGTTTAAAAACCTTTATTGAGTATAAATATATATGTATATTTACATCGTAATATTATGCCAAAATCAATTCACAAATTCCAGCATAGAGGCACTATGGACAGAATGATACCAGTCTAACTCAGGACAAGTTGAGCAATGGAACAGTCCAATGAAATAGTGAATCATTTTCATAGGTTTAGTTGTAAAGTCCGGGAGTACAACATTTTGTTAAGACGTGGGAATCCAATGTCAAAATTGCAGAGAGATCTGTATGTAATCACCTGATAAACCAAGTATGCCATACGCGAGAAGTCATGTCTTTAAAGGACCACAGTATTGCTTCCCAATCCTGCGTTACACCTACCTGCGTTAAGGGAGACCTCTATTGATGACTTGGTAAACTACGCATGCTACTACGTGCATTGTAGTGTAATCATACATTCTCCAACACTGGGGCGAAAGGCTTAACTACAGTATATTGGAGAACGGGTACGGTGGCGCCGGCTGTCAACAGAAAGTGGCAATACCGTGGTGCTTTAAATCCTGCTTACATGTATGACAAGAGGCAATATACAGAAGTTCTTCACTGACGTCACAACGGCCACGTGACTGGAAAGAATCGGCCATGTTGGCCGTCAAATGGCGATGACATCAAAACTGACGTCGTGACATTCTGACGTCATGATCTCTGTGTTGACGCTGTGTTCATGCCGTGATGTCACTTGACATTTTGACGGCCAATATGGCGGCATCTTGTCCTCATTGAAATGTGGTGTCACATGAAGAATTTCTATATGGTAATCAGTAGTTGGAGAAAATGCTGTTACCTGCACCCAGCGTCGACTTGTCTCGAATCAGACCCACTGAATTTATCTAACTTTTTGGAGATGAGTAATTCCTATAGCACAGAGAGTTTCACATCCATACAACAACTATACTCCTTTCTACAATGGGATTTTTAATCTAAGGATTGAAGGACAGATTGGTAAAGGGCCAGTACGGCCATGGCGACATGTCATGGACTGGGGTAGCCAGTTTTCCTGTCATTTTTCAATTAGATCCCTTGTCATTGAATCACAGTTTAGATGGCTGTTGTTTGTTCTATCCAAATGGACTCTATCACTCCAAAAGAGCGCAGCACCTGACGGTACGTAGGTAGCTAGCTAGGCCTACGTCCCGCACCCCATTCTGAACGCCGTGACGGGACTCAAAAAAAATCCACTTGTTTCAGCGATCATGACGTCGTCTCAAGTCAAGATGTCGTGGAATGTAGTACGGGACGTCGTGACACTGTAGCTACCGTCAGGTGCTGCGCTCTTTTGGAGTGATATCATCTATTTACCTCTTGCAGAACACACCAATTTTGTGTTGGTGTCTTCTGCGGCAGTCTACAGGAACTTCAGAAATTATGATATTCTGTCGTCACCAGAGTATGAATATAGCACGGAGGACTTTCCCTTTGAATAAGCCATTCCTTCTAACGTATTTACTAACATCAAGTTCAGTATTCCCTAAAGGAAATCAAAATGTACACCGATTGAAAACACAGCTACGGACGACACATAAAGCTCTGCATTGGAGACAAGTGGCCAAGTCTAACACCTACATATACAACCTCTACTGGACTGCCACAACATATACTGGTATTAATCAAGTTTTAAACCAAATTTGTGGGGCCTACTGCAGGACAACGACATGCCATGCTCGATAAAAAACCTAGACGTCACATTTACTCGAAAACTAGAGACCGTAACCCACTAATCCAACGGATTTGCTCCCAGAAATAAGTATAATTGTGCAATATATTGCAGATAAGTTGACTTAATTGAGTAATTAACATAAGCAGCCAATGTTATCTGTCAGACTTTGTCTGAACTCTTATCCCTACTCCAACAGAAAACCTAAATTGTTGTTGAATGATCTGAGAAGAAAATATTCACGATTTACCCTTTGGAAGTGGAATGCCAGATTTGACACAACACACAATCTTTTAAGTGAGCATTATAAAATACCTTGTTGAACGTTGAGTACATTATGTACACATTGAAGCACATGTTAACTACACAGTGCAGTATGACATTGAATCTCAG
>NMRB01000767.1:159971-190758 GCA_002633025.1 Notospermus geniculatus | reverse complement strand
ATTTCCCATGATTCCTCATTCCATGAACAAAAGAGCATCCAACATGTCAAAGTAACTGGCGCGGGAAATTTAAATAGTGCTGTTTTCTATTTTGTCACCTAGCGCCCCCTGGAGAACAAATTTCGAATTAATTTCCATTGCACTTGGTGTACCAGAAATCAAGCTTCATACCCTATCAATTTCAGTTTGATATATTGCCTCTGGACCGAGTTATTGGGGTTTTCCATTTTACGGAAAATGCCCCCTGGAGAGCAGAATGTAGGTCAGATCGCAAAAATTTTTGGTCCTGTTTCGAGTCCTTCCTAGGGCCTACCCCTCCACCAACTTTCATGACCCTCGGCCTTGCGGTTGCGAAACGTGCCAGTTTAACGGACGACACACACACACACACACAGACACACAGACGGACGCCACTCAGTATACATATGACTAGCTCCGCTGACCTTTGGTCAGCTGAGCTAACAAAAAACATGGAGAAAGACCTGCAAACAAACTTCAGCCAATGACTCAGCCAGTCTTTTAAACATTTTAAGGGGGGTTAGTTTTGAAAATTTCTGAAAATTGGCCGTTTTCTCCAACACGTCATCTCAGGACAGACGATCTTGAAAACATTTCAAGGGGCAGGGGATATTTTTGAAGAATTTGGAAAATTGACCATTTTTTCTCAGACACACCATCCAAATCACTAACTTGAGGATAACCTCTGAAAGATGTTCTCAAAAGCTTTCCAATGCGTACCCATGTTAGGGGTTTTGGATAACCTGAAACCTGATGTGACCCTCGAAGAAAAATTCATTCAGTCAGTGAAGATTATACATGGATGCCAGAGTAGATCACCGTAAAAGCAGGTACAATAACACTCCCACAGTTTCTGAAAAACAGGGGCAATACGAAGCCCACAATTTCGTATCTTTGGCACGAATGAAAATCACAAACAAATCACTGACAATTGAGGAATGTGAACATGATTAAAACCTTTCGCTAACACTTTGACCGTTTTAGAAATTGCATCGTTTTACACAATGTGACAACCTTAGACACTAAATGAGAAAACAACCCTAGTTTACAACTAATACAGCACCAGGGGTAAGCAGACGGCACCTACTATTTGTCATTCCTCAAAATTCGTATTTGAAGTATTTGAAGAAGACTTGTTTGTTTAAACTATCTGAAGGATGTTCCTTCAAATGTATTACTAATTTTCTTCAAAATCCTTCAAAAATGTAGTTAGATTTTTGAGAAATTCCACACAGAAGACGTCATCTGCTCCAGCTAAGGACTGGCCAAAGTAATAATCTCTTTGCAAAGGGTTGGTTCTCAATATCAGGCAGAGTTGCAAATCAAAATACGCTGAATACTTTCAACTAAAATCGTAAAAATACCACAAAAATGAGGCAATCCCCTTCCACACCAAGACAACACCCATAACTCGTGTTCCAAGCGAGGCACAGAAGTTAAAAATAACCGAATGCTTTTCAGACATTCTACAGTTGCATATGAATATCCTGTCAGGAGAATCCATTGCTTGAGACTACCCGTCGTCAATGACAACAGGTTTATATTTCCCTTGCGTCACCTGTGATTTCATTGTTTGACTTCCACCGAGGGATGCCGTCCCGTCTTTAGCGATGAACAACTGGAGACCAGATGCTGGAAAAGATGAAGAAGATGAGTCAAGTGATGGTGAGAAGGGCATCATAACCTGTCTAGTAGGCCTAGCATGAAGGCTAAATATCATGAAGCTTTTATAGAGGTTTTTCACTGACATCATAACGGTCACGTGACTGCAAAGAATCGGTCATGTTGGCTTTCAAATGGCCGGCGACGACATCAAAACTGTCAGATTATGACATTTTGACATCACAGTGTCGTCATGGAAATTTGACGTCACGTGAAAAAACTCTATATATTGCATTTTCCACTGTAACACAGCCATCAAAGAGGTTAACATTATCACCCATGTCTCCAGGAACATTTCTGGGGAACCCAAGGACTAGCTCATTCAGCACTACAATTGATCCTTTCAGACCAGTTGAGAAGACAAAGTGCTGACACAGCCAGAAATCAAACCCGTGACCACTCAGTCTCGAGTCGAAAGCTCAACCAATGCATCAACGCGAAGATAATACCGGTACCTACTTTCTAGGCCATCATCGACCTTGAAGTCGGTGTCCTTGAACAGTTCATCTATGACCTCATCCGTGTCGACCCTGGTTGATTCTACTCTTGTCTCTTTTGTTGATTCCGACTCAAATTTCTGGAAAATGTAATTTTGGAACATTTCAAGGAAAAGATTTGTTTGAATGGGGATCAAACCCAGAACCACAGAGGTGACAGGCTGTTGTTTCCACTACACCACCCTGACAGCCTAGTGTAGTACACCAGAACCTCCCTTAACAGACACCGCCAGGAGGACATCTCTCTAACAAGGACAGCAGAGTTCAGTCCCAAATTGGTCCTGTCTGTTCATTATGACCTCTGTATTCAGGACACCTTTCAATTAAGGACAGCACTGGGCAGTCCTGAAGGTGTTCTTAATAGAGAGGTTCCATTTTATTTGTAGAATGTGGGCTGGTAGAATGAATTATGTAAGTCAAAATGAAGATACAAATAATCAATGCTTTGATCAAACAATTACATCAAAATCTAGCAGCTGAAAACACTTGTTTATAGCAGCTGAAAACACCTGTAGTAGTTTATAGCTGTTCTGTGAAGTGGATGGGATAAATTATTTACTCAGCAGTAATTTAAAACTCATCTTCTCGTAAAATAATGTTTGTATAATGACACTGAAATAATTGAGTGCGTGTGTATTTATAGTGCATTGTATTTACAAGTACAGTAAACCTGGGTTCGATTCGCAGAACTGCCGTGTGTGTTCTGTTTTTATAAAGCAGTTGACACATGAGGTATTTTAATTCACCGAATAACAAGGTTAGATCAACCAATATGTATGACACATTCCGATGTGTGTGACCTAACATTTTCATGTCATGTGAACTATAGAGATTACCTTCCATAGAATGGCCCGGAAATTTGTGTCATTATGACATCAACCATTCCTTCATTTCTAAAGAATCGAACCTCAAGACAAGATACCCCCAGAGTGTTTCCAGGAAAGGATGAATTGCAAGGAAGTTTAGAGTTGAGCACAGGCACTCTCATCCTTGCACCCAGGGTCTTCACAACCGTCTCCCCTCCTCGAACGTATTTCATTGAGGGAGGGTACGACCGTAAATGACCTGAGATTCTCAGGATGAGACACCCTACAATCACAACCAAGATATGAAATGCTATGTAGTTCACTATTTTCAAATGATCCAGTGTACCTTGTTCCCAAGAGCAAAACATGTAGACAAATCTAACCGCCATGTATTATACAGGAACACATGGGCACAAGGTACACCAGCACTTTGAAAATTCAACCAAGCTTCATAACTTGACCAAGGTTTTCACCACTCACGCATCCTGCTCTCAACTCAAAGTCAAGTTTGCCTGTGCGTATTTTAAGAGATGTGCAGAGGGCATATTTACACGAAAACGAAAAAGGAAGATAAATGTACGGGATATGTTTCTCGTATTGTGATGTAATTTAGGCCTAACTGTAGTGTACGGACCCATGAATTGACTTCAAGGCGTTCCTGCCTATCCCAAACAATATTGCTGGCTCAAGATCTACATTAAAGACACCTCCCTCCACATGAGAGTTTTCTCGTGGAAGTTGGCTCTCAATGGGCAATTCACCATTGTTGGTTTCTCTACGGCTTACTTCTTGACCAGGGGCCTGTTTCATAAAGTGACTTTAAGCTAATGGTACCATTAACTTAATGCATTCTCCAATTGGTTAAAGGTACCATTAGCTTAAAGTCACTTTGTGAAACAGGCTCCAGTGACACAAATGACTGCCTGTAGCTTTCTACAGTTGAGTTGCCCATAGAGAGCCAACGTGCACGAGAAATCTCCATGGAGAAGCGCCATAAAACACAAGGTTAGTTTGAAATACCGTCTCAGAATTTCTCAACCTCATGCCGACGTTCTGATTCTACATTTCCTACATTCACCATAACGAGGATGACATTTCTAACACTAGACACGACTCAGAGGCACCAAACAACGTACTTTACTGGGGAGGGGGACACTTCATTGTCAACTACATGAAACTACAGACAACCCACAACCAAAGGAGGAATAGTAGAGACCAGTTTCACTGGCAGCCATCATGGATCATTGAAATTTCTCGATTTCATGCATGCTTTCTCAGTCTGGTGGGAAGCTGGTGGGATGATCGCAATGAAAATGCATACCATTTCCCACCAGAGGGAAAATATGCATGCATGACTTCGCATTTCCATGGCAACAAGAGCAATGGCCAATAGAAAAACTCGTTCTTAATTGACATGGGTTGGGGGGTCAGGTGTACTCTAAGACACCTAACACGGTAGGCAGGAATTACTGACAGATTGGGGGGGTTATGTTTTACCAAAGAATTCCGCTGTTTTGTCTCCTACACAGAAAATCATAAGAAAATCTATGACAAAAAACAAAACTTAAGGAAAACTTCCCGAAGGAATAATTCGCAGAGCTAGAATGGTGCATTTTAGTTCAAAAGATCTCAAGAACCTGTTTTCCATGAGTTACAACAGCAATGAGCATTATAATGAAACTGTCCTGTTTTCTGACTGATGGCTTATGGGTGGTTATAACCGCAAATAAAGACGTTACAAAACAAGAGAGGGACATCGGAGCGATGTCAATGGTTTCCGATGTTTACTGTAGATGCAGGAACATGTATAATGTGTCACAGGGATATAGCTGGTACAACGTTTACAGAATTAGAGACAAGGGTTTTATTCTGACACTAGAACAAGTCAGGGTTCTACCCGGTGTAAAATATAGCTTTCTTGAAAAAGACGACTGGATTGACGCAGGCGCTCGACTTCCGATGGGCAGTCATTATTTTGATGAGAATGGCAATATATTCATGTTTAATTTTGAACCATCGGGTGTCTTCAGCATTGTTGTATTTGAAAAGGAGAGCATGTATGAGAACTTTACCAACGTGTTACGTACAAAACAGGGATTCACACGATGTAAGAAGGCATATCTCCTTGGGAACAAGTTTGTTGCTTTCGAGGACCTTGGTTTGTGCCTCGATTGTAAGGTATGGCACGGCTGTCATGTACTAAAGGTGTATACCATTGACATCAGGAAGCGTTGCCCAGCCATTTATAGGCTGCAGGACGTGAAGAAGAGACCAGATTCGCGCTTACGGTTCGTTCTCACAGTTCCTACTGTAAATGTAAAAGACGGTTACCAAATTTTCAGCGATGGACAACATCGTATAATCGCCTGGCCGAAATCGGCTCGGAGCAAAGACACAAAGAGGAGGTTGGTTGCAAAGGTTTATTTTTGAGCCTAGCCTGCTAAGCGAGCCGTGAGTATGAAATTAGCACTCGTAAAGAACTCGGGGAAATAATATAATTTGAAATTTCGACCACAGCCTCAACGCGGCCTTGATGACGTCACGTGGGAAACCTCTATATGAGATTTCATTCCCGGCTCTTCTGCCGCATGCAGTGGGGCAAAAAGCCGTGGTGCCTTGTACCTCGTCAAACTTGACGCTAGGTGGCGATATGTGCAATGACGTCAATCATATCGCCACTAGTGACGGTGGTAGGTTTCCATCTTGAAAAGTAGTGCGCGCGCGGAAGGAACAGAAGAAATTCTTCTGTTTGTGAAGCGGTCACCCCATCACTCGTTTTCTACGCTTACAATATAGATCGTTGAAGACAGGTGTATAAAGGTATAGAGTGATACAAGCAACGGTTGAGTAGATGTAAAGTAATAATAAAGTTATTCTGTTTCATTTTCGACAAGGTAAATACTGTTTCCTGCAAATAATACCATTTTGAAAGAGAAGTTCTCATCACGTGATAGACTAGCCCGCCGACGATGACGTCAGGATATCGAGATGGCGATTTAGTATCGATGGCAGTGTTAAAATTTTCGTCCAATTGTCAAAAAATTTCAACGCTGTCGTGGAGCATGGTACTTCGTTTCTTTGCGACGTCAACCCAAGTGAGGAACATGGAGTAGCTTGTGATGGCCACTTCCACGCTGGTGACTCAGATTTTATCGTACGCTATGCACCTACTTCCGCTATAGCAGAAGAATTTTTGGAAGTACTCGAAAATAACATTTTTAGTACCGGTACCTTTAGAGATCTGAACCACCCTGCCCCTATCACACACCCAATGAACTCGGACTGTAGTTCAACAAGAGAGGGACATCGGAGCGATGTTTACTGTAGATGCAGGAACATGTATAATGTGTCACAGGGATATAGCTGCTCGCTAATTGTTGAAGATATGAACCAGTTCTGGTAACTGAGCTGCTTCATATTGACCGTGACCTCTGACCTTCAAGGTCATTGCATAATCAGGAGTAGCATCCTGAGTGACCTAAGTACGTTGGTCCATAGTGCCAGGTAGGCTTTTAGACTGTAGTTATCATCCTAAACATGTTTCTGTATCAGGACTGTTTAAGCTTGACCTTGACATTCCACCTTCATGGTCACTGCAAAAATTGAAAGATTATCCGGAAAAGTACTCGGTTTCAGGTCACTAGCAAGTTCTCTGTCGACATCATCGACTATTCCAATATTACAGCTATATTTTAACGATGACCTTGACCTCTAACCTCCAATGTCATTGCATAAATGAAAGAAGGGTCCTGGATAATTGAGGTATATGACTTGGATCCATGATGCTCACTGGTCTTCTGTCAGTTCTTGAGACGGCCAGAAAGGCCTACTCGTTCAATTTGAATTTGACCTTGACCTTGACCTCAAACACTCAAGGTCATTGCATAATCTGAAAGAGCATAAGTGATAACCCCTCAGGGTAAAGGTTTTAGGCTCCCTCCTACACCAGCTGTCGAGTTATTTCAGATTATCAAATTTACATATCGAATATCACCATGATATCACTAAATATCATGTGACCTGCAAACTCCAGGTGGACAATATTAGTAGCAATAACATACGTGAGTGACTATGATGTGGTACGGCAAAGTTGTAGTCGCTATCTGGACGAGATCCTAAGATATCTCAAAATATCAAATTTGATATATCAATATCAATGTGATACAGACCCTGGAGATGAAAGTTGATGATCCCAGTAAGTTGCCCCGGTCCATGAACATGTGGATGGAACTTAAAAGAACTGTTACTGGTCTAGGAGCCTAGTTACCTGCGCTTTAACAGAAAGGGATGGGCAAAATATCAACATTTGATATATCAATATCACCATGACCCAGATGTCTGAAACATGTAACAATGAGCTCATCGTGTAGCCAGGATCAGGTTACCTGGGGTGAGTTACTTTCAGGGCTGTAGCTGTTGCAGTAGCCGAGTTACAGGGCGGCTAGACACACAGACGGACAGACAGATGGACAGATACACAGACAGACAGACGGACGGACAGACACCACGACCAACTACTATATGGTTTCCGATCTTGATGATCGGAAACCATAACTACACGTAACAGTCTTTCTGAATAGTGGATATTGATCTACGCGACGAAAGTGCATAGGAAAGGCAGGTTTCGGCTACAGAAACAGGATTTCCTTCCTTCCAAGGATTCTTAGAAGAATAGTTTTTGGACAAATCTATAGTCCAACATAATGCTCATCTATGCTGTGAATGATTTTGATGTAAAGCCCTTAGATTTCTGAAAAATCACATTTTTGAAAAAGTTACCGTACGCCATTCACCTACTCGGTTTTCTTGTACCGTACGCCATGCACCTAACCCTTGGCATCTGGCGCAAATAGGAGCTGTCAGCGAGTTGACCACTAGGTGTCACTAGGGCCCAATTCAATGCATCTAGCGGACCCAGTCATTATCGATCGAGCAGCGATCATAATAGATTTCCTGTACATTTGGTCCGCTAAGACTGTGCTGCCATCTGTTAGCAATATGCGCGGCTGACTGCTCCTATTGGCTTACATTAAAAAATCATGCCTCGCCCTTTCGTCTGAGGGGTAGGCCTACATTAAATTTTGTCATGCTCCTTGAGAAGATAATTCTGAATTGTCGTGCNCTATTCACATTGATTTCGAATACGCCTACAATGTTTGTCTGTCTAATGCATTTCCCTTTAAACTAAAATCCCATTAAAATAAAATCGTTCTTTCGCGTTTTTTCTCAAAATGGCGCTTGATATTGAGGACCAACTGACATGACGCCCCAATTGAATCAAAACAAACCCCGCGATCCATTTGCTTTAACGAGGACCGCAACCTGTACTGCTTTCCACATTATTTGCAAGAAAGAAAGGCTATTCTTTTAATTAGGATTTTATGGGACACCCCTTTTAAAGACTCCAGCAGGTCATCTAGTTCCGCTTGCAATGACATCTAATCAGATTGATATGATTTTGAAAGAAAATTAAATGGTACTGCCCGATTTGCAATTTGATGTGCATGGCGTACGGTTGTAAAGGTGCATTGCGTACGGTGAATTTGCAAAATCGACGTTTATTCAACATTTAGAAGGTGACTTTCCCACAGCTATAATATGGATAATGTAAATAAAGTACCTGGCTTCCATCATAGACAAGGATCCTGCTCTGGAACCCTTCTACTGTCATACGTATGAGCAAAATGTTCTTCATATTGGCCTAACGCATGCATTTTGGAAATTTACATCAAAATTACGAAGCCGCCATAAGTGATTCAGTCATTCATCAAAACCACAATGCCTTATCTTTCATATAGTAGGCCCCCCTATGTTTACTAAATTCGTAAAAGGGGTTGGGACAGAATTATTCTCATTTTTGTGGCCAGCAAAAAAATCGTCTACTATAGCGGAAGTAGGTGCATAGCGTACGTTAAAATCTGAGTCACCAGCGTGACTTCCCTACTCACCAAAGGACTAAAGGCGGTGACAGACTAGCGCGTAAGCAGCGCGTCGGGAAGCGTTCAACCAATCAGTGAGGCGGTAACACGGACCGAAACAGCTACCGAAGAATCTGATTGGTGGAACGCCTGCAGCACGCGCTGCATACGCGCTAGTCTGTCACCGGCTTTAGGCTGAGTTTACATCGAGGCACACGCGACACGAACACGCGGGCGAACAATGGTTACCAAACATGACTACCTTGGCTCAACTGGTCTATAAGTAGGTCACTAGGTCATGGAAATAGGTCAGTTCAAACCAACACTTCATTTAGTTTGATAATAACAAACATAGCTACCTTGGCTCAACTGGGCTTTAAGTAGTCCGGTACTAACTCTCCGCCAGACTCGAAATCACGGACCCTCGCATCAGATGGGAAGGGGTTAAATAGGCCTATATCACTTATGAGTCAAGGTGGATGTTGTATTAGACCTACTTGGTGACAATCGGTTAATACCAGATAGGCCTGCAATTCGTGGTGAAGTGAAATACATAGATATCTTTTGAGACGCATTGGGTGGGAAGGAGTTAATATGCATCTTCGATGATCGAAGGCCGATCTGCTCACCACTACGTTACACCGCACATCACCCTTCGAGAAAGTGACCGGTCCACGGCGTATCTGCCGCTTTGAGAAGAAGAGGCCAATCAGAATCGGTGTTGTAAAATTTGAATCGTGGTACAAAGAGTTGTAGCCGAAGACCCGATATAAAGTGTCATATGATTGGTCGACCGGTAAAGTTGGCATGGTGCCAAGATACGCCGCAGACTGGTCTATTTCTCGGACCCAAGGGCGGTCGTGCTAATTACCGTCCACCACCGTCTACCACCGTCCACCACCCTTTTTGTACTGTTATTGTACAGTTTTCCACCTCAATATTTATTTAAAACATCTCTTCTTTATCTCTCTCTCAAACANGGTATTTTTTTTCGCAGACTAAAGCAAGGATAGCAAAGCTCTGAGCAACATAGAGTATTGAAAAGATAAAACTGTAAAATTCACCTAACATGTAGTTTTGAAGTGTCTACTAAACTGCCTTTAAAACTAAGTTGTAATGTTCCTATTTTGCTCTGATGTCAAAATACTTAAGCTCCTACTTTGAAAAAGCCGATATTGATATTGATTAACTGAAGATTATCTGCTGCTGCTTTACCCAAAATAAACAAGAATGGCGTCTGCAAAGTTAGGCTACTCACCACCTCCCTTGCCTCGTCATACCAAGGACTAGCAACTCGTCCTTCGAGTACGAGGGTAGGAATGATAGGCCATTCTCGAATTCGCAGATCTGCGCACTTCCGCCAAAATCTCAACCAGAACGCAATCCATGATTTAGCATTGGTCGAGTCTGATGCAACGTCTTCGATACCACTGTTGTGGGGTTGTCTGTGTTACGTCATTCAGTTTCAGACCGAGGTTCTGGTTGAGATTTCGGCAGATGAGCGCAGTTCTTTCTCGTTTCCGTCAAGTTGAGAACGGTCTTTTAGACCCTTGTCAGGGCAAGAATCGCCACGCTTAAAACTGGCCAAATGCCACAAGGCAACAGAGAAGGGCCTAAAATGTGCAAATCATTCAGGGCCTATCAACTGAACAGATCATTAAGAACCGTTACCTATTTTTAAACTGGCCTAGATGACACAACAAGAATTGAGTAAAATAATTTGAGATGTCGCAACCAACAACATACATGTAAGGCAACACTTAAAATGGAGATCAATAAGTTGTGAAGAAATCAGGGAAAAGTAGAACAAAATGGTTAGCGTTTAGCTAAACCTTGGTTTTCATCTTTTAGACTGAAACACAGGGGTACTGTAAACCGTGATATTTTCGCGACGCTAAATGTTCGCGATTTTGGTGATCTATGAATTCGCGAAGAATAAATATTCGCAATTGGAACCCTTCAGCTTCAAAAGAATAAAAAGAAGAGTAATTTTCGCGTGATTTATGTTCGCGTTTTGACCCTTGAACGCGAAAACCTTGAAAATAAAACGCACGCGAAAATTTCACGGTTTACAGTAGTTGACAACAGCAACCAGAGTATTGATAACAAAAGAGCACCAGATTGGCAGCATGAAACAAGGCCCACTTGGTATGAAAACAAAAAACATGGAGAAAGACCTGCAAACAAACCTCAGCCAATGACTCAGCCAGTCTTGTAAACATTTTAAGGGGGGTTAGTTTTGAAAATTTCTGAAAATTGGCCGTTTTCTCCAACACGTCGTCTCAGGACAGACGATCTTGAAAACATTTCAAGGGCAGGGGACATTTTTCAAGATTTCGGAAAATTGACCACTTTTTCTCAGACACACCATCCAAATCACTAACTTGAGGATAACCTCTGAAAGATGTTCTCAAAAGCTTTCCAATGCATACCCATGTTAGGGGTTTTGGATAACCTGAAACCTGATGTGACCCTCGAAGAAAAAATAATTCAGTCAGTGAAGATTACACATGGATGCCAGAGTAGGTCACCGTAAAAGCAGGTACAATAACACTCCCACAGTTTCTGAAAAACAGGGGCAATACGAAGCCCACAATTTCGTATCTTTGGCACGAATGAAAATCACAAACAAATCACTGACAGTTGAGGAATGTGAACATGATTAAAAACTTTTGATAACACTTTGACCGTTTTAGAAATTGCATCGTTTTACACAATGTGACAACCTTAGACAGTAAATGAGAAAACAACCCTAGTTTACAACTAATACAGCACCAGGGGTAAGCAGACGGCAGCTACTATTTGTCATTCCTCAAAATTCGTTGGAAATTTTTAGAAGTATTTGAAGAAGACTTGTTTCTTTAAACTATCTGAAGGATGTTCCTTCAAATATATTACTAATTTTCTTCAAAATCCTTCAAAAATGTTGTTAGATTTTTGAGAAATTCCAAACAGAAGACGTTGTCTACTCCAGCTAAGGACTGACCAAAGTTAATCTCTTTGCAAAGGGTTGGTTCTCAATATCAGGCAGAGTTGCAAATCAAAATACGCTGAATACTTTCAACTAAAATCGTAAAAATACCACAAAAATGAGGCAATCCCCTCCCACACCAAGACAACACCCATAACTCGTGTTCCAAGCGAGGCACAGAAGTTAAAAATAACCGAATGCTTTTCAGACATTCTACAATTGCATATGAATATCCTGTCAGGAGAATCCATTGCTTGAGACTACCCGTCGTCAATGACAACAGGTTTATATTTCCCTTGCGTCACCTGCGATTTCATTGTTTGACTTCCGCCGAGGGAGGCCGTCCCGTCTTTGGCGATGAACAACTGGAGACCAGATGCTGGAAAAGATGAAGAAGATGAGCAAGTGATGGTGAGAAGGGCATCATAACCTGTCCAGTAGGCCTTACCTAGCATCAAGGCTAAATATCATGAAGCTTTTATAGAGGTTTTTCACCGATGTCATAACGGTCACGTGACTGCAAAGAATCAGTCATGTTAGCCGTCAAATGGCCGGCGATGACGTCAAAACTGTCAGGTCAGGACATTCTGACATCACGGCGTCGTGTCGTTATGGAAATGTGACGACGTCTGTGACGTCACAGGAAGAACCTCTATACTGCATTTTCCACTGTACCACAGCATCAAAGAGGTTCACATTATAACCTGTGTTCCAGAAACATTCCTGAGGAACTCACGGAGCAGTCCATTTAGTGCTATACTAACTCACGGAGCAGTCCATTTAGTGCTATACTTGATCCTTTCAGACCAATTGAGAATAAAAGCGCATGCTGACTCAGCCAGGAATCAAACTTATGACCTCTTGGTATCGAGTCAAACTCTCAACCACTGCGGCACGAAGATGATACCTACTTTCTAGGCCATCATCGACCTTGAAGTCCGTGTCCTTGAACAGTTCATCTATGACCTCATCCGTGTCGACCCTGGTTGATTCCACTCTCGTCTCTTTTGTTGATTCCGATTCAAATTTCTGGAAAATGTAATATAGGAACGTTTGAAGAAGAAAATAGTCTGAGTGGGAGATTGAACCCAGGACCACAGCAGGTGACAGGCTGATGTTACCACTACACCACTCAGACTGCCTTGTCGAGTACAACAGAACCTCCCTTAACAGACACTGTCAGGAGGACACCTCTCTATTAAGGACAGCCAAGTTTAGTCCCGAATTGGTCACGTCTGTTCATTTTGACCTCTGTTTTCAGAGGTCAAAATGACCTGCAATACCTCTGTATTCAGGACACCTCTGAATTAGGGACAGCACTGGACAGTCCTGAAGGTGTTCTTAATAAAGAGGTTCCATTTTATTCGTAGAATGTGAGCTGGTAGAATGAATTATGTAAGTCAAAATGAAGATACAAATAATCAATGCTTTGATCAAACAATTACATCAAAATCTAGCAGCTGAAAACACTTGTTTATAGCAGCTGAAAACACTTGTACCGGTAGTAGTTTATAGCTGTTCTGTGAAGTGGATGGGATAAATTATTTACTCAGCAGTAATTTAAAACTCATCTTCTCGTAAAATAATGTTTGTATACATGTAATGACACTGAAATAATTGAGTGCGTGTGTATTTATAGTGCATTGTATGTACAAGTACAGTAAACCTGGGTTCGATTCGCAGAACTGCTGTGTGTGTTCTGTTTTTATAAAGCAGTTGACACATGAGGTATTTTAATTCACTAAATAACAAGGTTAGATCAACCAATATGTATGACACATTCCGATGTGTGTGACCTAACATTTTCATGTCATGTGAACTATAGAGATTACCTTCCATAGAATGGCCCGGAAATTTGTGTCATTATGACATCAACCATTCCTTCATTTCTAAAGAATCGAACCTCAAGACAAGATACCCCCAGAGTGTTTCCAGGAAGGGATGAATTGAAGGAAGTTTAGAGTTGAGCACAGGCATCCACAATCACAACTAAGTTATGAAATGTAGTAACATTGTTCACTTATTTTCAAATGATCCAGTTACCTTGTTCCCAAGAGCAAAACATGTAGACGAAATCAACCCACCATATTTTATACAGGAACACATGGGAACAAGGTACACCAGCACTTTGAAAATTCAACCCAAGTTTCATAACGTGATTGCGATATTCACCACTTGCACATCCTGCTCTCAACTCCAAGTCAAGTTTGCCTGTGCGTATTTTAAGAGATGTGCAGAGGGCATATTTACACGAAAACAAAAAAGGAGGATAAATGTACGGGATATGTTTCTCGTATTGTGATGTAATTTAGGCCTAACTGTAGTGTACGGACCCATGAATTGACTTCAAGGCGTTCTTGCCTGTCCCAAACAATATTGCTGGCTCAAGATCTACATTGAAGACACCTCCCTCCACATGAGAGTTTTCTCGTGGAAGTTGGCTCTCAATGGGCAATTCACCATTGTTGGTTTCTCTACGGCTTACTTCTTGACCAGGGGCCTGTTTCATAAAGTGATTTTAAGCTAATGGTACCATTAACTTAATGCATTCTCCAATTGGTTAAAGGTACCATTAGCTTAAAGTCACTTTGTGAAACAGGCCCCAGTGACACAAATGACTGCCTGTAGCTTTCTACAGTTGAGTTGCCCATAGAGAGCCAACGTGCACAAGAAATCTCCATGGAGAAGCGCCATAAAACACAAGGTTAGTTTGAAATACCGTCTCAGAATTTCTCAACCTCATGCCGATGTTCTGATTCTACATTTCCGACATTCACCATAACGAGGATGACATTTCTAACACTAGACACGACTCAGAGGCACCAAACAACATACTTTACTGGGAAAGGGGAACAATTCATACAAATTGTCGTCGACTACATGAAACTACAGACAACCCACAACCATAGGAGGAACAGTTGAGACCGGTTTCGCTGGCTCATCTTGGATCATTGCCGTGGAAATTTCTGGATTTCACACATGCTCTCTCAGTCTGGTGGGAGGCTGGTGGGATGATCGCAATGAAAATGCATACCACTTCCAACCAGAGTAAAAATATGCATGTGTGACTTTGTATTCCCAGCATTTCCACGACAACAAGAGCAATGGCCAATAGAAAAACTCATTGAGATTCAGTNGGGGGGTCATATTTTACCAAAGAATTCCGCTGTTTTGTCTCCTACACAGAAAATCATAAGAAAATCTATGACAAAAAACAAAACTTAAGGAAAACTTCCCGAAGGAATAATTCGCAGAGCTAGAATGGTGCATTTTAGTTCAAAAGATCTCAAGAACCTGTTTTCCATGAGTTACAACAGCAATGAGCGTTATAATGAAACTGTCCTGTTTTCCGACTGATGGCTTGTGGGCGGTTATAACCGCAAATAAAGATCTTACAAAATAAAGACGTTGTTGTAGTCATATTCTCTAGTCGTTGTGATAATCTCTAGTTGTAGCTAAGAAAGATGTAAGGTGGCACTGCAAAAAGATGTTTTTGTAGTCACATTCTCTAATCGTTGTGGTGATCTCTAGTCGTAGCTAAGAAAGACGTAAGGTGGCACTGCAGTCGTCCACACGAAGAATATACCTGAAGTGTACGAACGACACAGCGCCACCTTACGTCTTTCTTAGCTACGACTAGAGATCATCACAACGACTAGAGAATATGACTACAACAACGTCTTTATATTCTAAAGTCTTTTTTTGCGGTTATAACCGCCCATAATGGCTGACTCAGAATTTCTCCTTTATACTCCCTGTGAGATCTTTTGATGCTGCGGAGGCGACAGTGTGTACTTATCCTCAAGGGAGAGGGGTACATCTACCAGCACATGCTGAACACCGAAGGACGTGCGGGCAGATTCGGAATAAGTCACCTCAACCTACAGGTATACTAACCCGCCTCCGCTCCAGGGAACGGCCGCAGTAATCCGCTCCCGATCCTACGCTGGGGGACCTGTGAGGAAAGAAAAGAAGGGATTTACACATGGAATAATATAACTTATGATACTGGGCCTACTCAGGACAGAAAGCACACTAGTTTGAAGTGCCGCCACCTATAATTCTATAGTTGAACTAAGAGGTTCCATTAGCGTATCCTTGATTTACCTGGATTTACCTTGATTTACGTAGATTTACCTGGCATGCACATTAGGTTAGGTTTTTCATAGATTGATGAATTCAATATTTGTTGACCAGCTCATGAGAAAGACTTTGGGTCGTATTTTAGAACGTTCCTTAACATTAAGGTCCACCCTTAATCTACTGTTCTCGATGGTTTTACAATAGACTTAAGGTCTACCTTAACGTTAACTCATCTGCTCCCAGGTTTAAGCAGACGGTATCTTCTGATGAATTTTTTGCAAACACTCGGATATGAATTGGGAAAAAATTGAAGAAACATTCTTCAGATGGTTCACAGGAACAACATTTCTTCAAAACATTTTCAATCAGTACCATAGGATGTGAGAAAACTTTGACAGAAGATGCCGTCTGCTGGACTCTGGGGACAGATGAGTTAAGGAACGTTCTAAAATACGACCCATTAACTGTTGTACAAGAAAGAGTTAAGTTCCTCCAATGACCATAACAATAGTGTTAACATGTTAATTCCTGCAAGCAACATTGAACAATTTTGCATTCTATCAGTTCAACAAGCATAATAAGACACAGATGTCCTTGAACATGCATTAAGATAAATACATGTACCGGTATTAGAACATTTAAAGCAAGTACATGTAACAGCCTGGCTAATTAGGGATTTGCGAACAAGTTAGTTTTTAGCCTAAGTAGGCCTTGATTAGATAATGTTGGTAAACAAGCAGGGTGACAGGGGTAAAGTTACAATCCGTGCCAAAAACTGACTTTTATTCTTTTAAAATTTTGAACATTGGGAAGAAATGTTGAACGTTGGGAAGAATAATACATGAATGGTTTAGTTCTTGATTTACACCAAGGCAAGGGTGAGCCCTACCGTACACGCAAATATTTTCACGGGATAATATTTCACGAATTGAACATTTTTTTTCTGTATCACGTGGATTAATGTCCACATCAAGGGCAGGGAAGGGAACTGACTGGATTGTTGGGGGAAACTTAAGCATGTATTAATATTCGCAGCGAAATTTTGATTTCACGATTTTCGCAGGAATTTTTACACGTGAAAATATTTGCATATATGGCAAATCAATTATTTTGCTATTAGACTTCATCGGGTGCAAATTGTGGAATGGGTGGGACAAATTTTAGCTGCTTAACCCTTGCTCTGCCAGTATTTAATACTACTGGTGACGAATGTCACCAGTTACTGCCAGGTCGGTTGTGCCATGTATGGGGAATCTCCAACTCTGCTGCAGAGTCCTGCCATCTGCACTTCAAAATATTAACTACCGGTAACGATCTTTTGCAAGAAAGCCTGAATATATACAAGGTGCAGCAGTGGAAGAGTAAAGCATGGGCCTATATTCATAAAACCTTGCTAGCTTATTTGGTTGCTAGTTGTGTACATTGGCCTGTACAAACTGGGCACTTTAGCAAGTAAGTAAGCCTAGCAAGGTTTATGAATATGGGCCCAGCTGGGCTTCAGTGTAAATACAGCAAGCTGAAGCAATGCTAAAAGGTTGCGTTTCGTAAAACCACAACATCTTGTTCGTTATATTACCCTCCACCTCAGAACTGACAGAAATATTGTACATATATACAAGTATTGTTATCAGTTAGTTAGTTAGTAATCTGCAACGAAACACCAGCATGCAGTTATCTACATCGAAACGGCAGAAACTACTCGTTCTCAGTAGCGGGGAAAATTTCCAAGCAAAAGGCAACCTGCATGCAGATATCTACACCGCAATAGAGAGAGAGAAAGTGAAAACGTACGCAGGTGGCTGCAATCTACTGCTCCCTGCCCCACTGAAATATACAACCAGTGAAACGGTCAATGCACTCATAGTGATAAGTTAGCTATTGTGTTCATGTGAAGGAGTGATGCTAAAAGGCACTATTTCAACTTTGATCAGTGGGAGTAGGTTTCACTGAGGTAACAGCCCCATCCTGTACACGAAGCACAGTGTTGTGTAGAGTAATGCCATTACTTCAATCACACCCTCCCACTTGTGATCAGAGGGAGTAGGTCCGATTGTCGTAATGTTCCACCTTGTACCACCAAGCACAGTGTAGTGCAGAATATCGCTGTTCCTTCAATCAACATGCCCCCCACTGATAATTGAAGATACTGCCTTTAGTATTAGAGTGCAGTGATGTCAGTTTGATATTTGAGAACGTTAGAGTGCTTCATAACAACATGATATCCTGCATTGGTTCTGTTAACTGTTGTTTCCATCAACAAGTACGGAAATTGAGTGATGTTCACACTCATGGACAGTGTATGTAACACTGAATGTATCTTGAATAACCAACGGTTAAAGTCCACCAAGGGGTTAAAGTCCCATTTTCTTTGATCTCCGCTGATTTCAAGATGTGCTGAGTGATGACCAGACAGCAAGAGTGGTATAACTCGTTAACTGTGTAATTTTTAGTTCTGATTTTTCTCTCTTTGAACAAATTTGCCAAAAAAAAGCATTTGACACACAAGGTTCCAGACGAGATATAATGTCCTTCCTACGCACTGTGAAGCGCCATTTCCTTGCAAGGCGTACTATTACGCCTTACACATGACGTACCGGTAATAGGACATCCTACCCAGTTAACAGGATAAAGCCAGTAAGATACCGCCCCCACAAAAGTACCCAAACAAGTCTTATAAAACCTCATAAAGCCTCATACTGTAAGTGAAATTTTTCCAGAACTTGGAAAGAGTTGTTTCAGGCAACTTCAACCAGACTCGCATTCCCCAATCTTGAGCATTCTCACAAAATGCCACACTTGAACAACAACTGTAACCATCCAGATTGAAGCAAAACATCATGCTGCCAAGTGCCACACACAGTGAATTATATTTGAAGACATGATAACTCCATAAGGTATGAAAGGATCAGGCACACTAGTTAGTCAACCCCCCCCCCCCTCATCTAGAGCAACATGAAACCATCAGAATCTAACAAGAAATCAGTTCCAAGGAAAAAACAAAAATCTGCATTCTAACAAACTGGAAAGTGCCATTTTGAGTTTTAAGTGCGGCGTGTAGGGCACAAAAGATAAAATAGGAAAGTTTTACGGTAAATAAATGAAGGAGATGAAGATATTCTTAAGCGATCCAAAAGTCCAGAATGAATCTTTTTTGGAGTTGATCATCCCAATGTGCCTGCAGGACTCAGTTACTGTGTACGTACAGGACGAAGTACATGTACCTGTGTATGTACAGGACGAAGTACATGTACCTGTGTACGTACAGGACGAAGTACCTGTGTACATACAGGACTCAGTAACTGTGTACGTACAGGACAAAGTACCTGTGTACGTACAGGACGAAGTACCTGTGTACGTACAGGACGAACTGTGTACGTACAGGATGAAGTACCTGTGTACGTACAGAACGAAGTCCCTGTTTATGTACAGGACAAAGTACCTGTGTACATACAGGACAAAGTACCTGCAGACTTTAATTCAACCGAGATGACAAAAATCTACAAGACAGACTCGCATTTTAGAGCACACTGCCAACCAGAGTTGATACAAAGCTAGCAAACAGCTCGTCCCAAGCTAATTTCGTTATAAGTCTCCCCAAATTGTTGGTGTTATCATGCCTTACCTCGTGTGGCCCGGGTCGGTGCCCACGCTAGAGTTTCGGCTGTGAGAGAAGCTGGCGTACCCGGAGCCTTTTGAGTGCGTTGATGCATAACTTGAGTTCCGCGAGTGACCGAGTTCGAAGTTTTGTGGCGGTTCCTCTCCTTCGGGCGATTCTGGAAAAGCAACAAAATATTGTCAAGTGTTTCGACAATTATAACGGAGGTAGGTTCTTTGCAAAGTTATGACATGACAACAGTGATACCTTTGTCACCTTTCGTTTTCCTCGGTAGGCTGCCGAATCCACTGCTGTCTCCTGAAGCTTGGCTGGTTTCACTGAGGTCTTCACCATAATTTGAGCCTTTGTTTTCGAGTTGCAGCTCCGTGTCGATGCTGTCTCCAGGTAAATGCACTTGTTTTGATGAGTCAGGCCTAAAATACCAAGACACCTGGTCATTTTCACAGCAAATTTACCAGTAATCAACTCTCATTAACAGTTTGAAATTTTGAATACTTATCAGTAGGACCACCATCTTCCAGGGTTTTCAAGGACAACATAGCCAGTGTCAGCTAGGTTTACTTTCACCCATATTTGCCTCTTTCCACATACTGTTAACCACTTCCCGACAGAAACTGGCATCATAATGTCATGTAGTACCGTACATAAAAGTTTTTTTTTCAAAATTGCCCACGCATGGGGTCTGCGCACGAAACCTCACCCACGACTGAAAGGGTTAAAATCCCATACTTACACTTTGAAGCATGGATCTCCTGATAGTAATGTCATATCAATGGTCACCTTCAACATGGAGTTATCTTGCCGGTGTTTTGAGTCATACCCCTCGAGCAGGAATCGTTTTGTTTGTGAACCAGAACCAGCATATTCTGCTAAATTGATGTCAGCGAAGCCTAGTTTTTGAAAAGCTTTTCCACCTTTGCTTTCCTGGAAATGTTCAGAAGAAAAAGAGTTAGCAAAGGAGTTGAATTTCAGCAAAAAGATAGAGATTTTCCAGTACCGGTACTCAGCTAGAGAGTAGGCCTACAATCAAGTCATATATAAGGGTGTCTTTAATTTGTACTGCAATGCAGGAGGAAACCAGAGTCTCCAGAAGAGCACGCTCCGTCAAGAAGAGCCCACTCTATAGTTAGCAAAGTTGGTATACATGTATTTGTGACCCGCTCCAGCAAAAGTAGGCGCTTGTCGCAACCAAGGAAAGGGTCAACGGCCTTACAAGACAGCAGCTGAAATGTACGTCTAGCTGCAGGTTGACAAGAGCAGTGGACAGCAGTGATAATAGTTGAGTAAACTGATGACCAACGATGATCACTTGTGACAAGCTGCTACCTTTGCTGGAGCTTGTCACAGTGATGAAGTACAGCCCAGTCCAACTTGCCATCAGGTATGACATTAAGACAACCTCAAAATTCTCTGAAAGAGCACTCCCAACTACCTCTAAAACCTTCCTAACCAACTCTTTAAAGAGCATCTCATGTTTTCCTCACAGCATCCAAGCTACAATGTGGTGTAACTGTAGTAGCTTGCATCTCGAATCACACCATCTCCACTAATTAACAAATTCCCAAGGGATCGCTAACGAAGGAATTCAATCTTTTGTTAAACCTACAGCGAAGATTCATCGATACGGCTCACTATACTCAAGGTTTCTTATCATTCTCCATGCAAGATGGATTCATTTCACCACCGCTCAGGTTCCCAGCGTACTGTGTTTCACTTGCACTTTCACTTGCACTTGGGCTGTCAGAGTGGCACAGTGGAAACATCAATGCCTGTCACCTCTCAGGTTCCCGGTTCAATCCCAGCTCACAATACACCCTTTCAGAAATACGGCGCTCAGTGTTCAGTGATGGCGTCTAAGGGGGATTCTTTAGACCCTTTCCATTGCCATAAGAGGCAGTCATGGTTGACCACGCAATTTTGGAATTCTTTTGATGACGTGCAGAGGGGAGAATTTAGTTAGAGCGCTAGCCGCGGGCGCTGAATTTCTGGAAAAGTGTATAGTAAAAGTCAAGGTTTAAAATCCTTCTCCATGCCATACAAATTCATTTCAACAGAACTCCGATTCCCAGTATGCTGTTCATTAAGTGCTTTACTTTGCACTTTCACTTACACTTGGGCTGTCAGACTGGAGCAGTGGATACATCAGGGCCTGTTACGTCTAAGGGTCTATGTTCAATCCCCATTCCGAGCCAGTGGAATAGCAAGACTGATTTTCTTCGACAGAGCAGATTTTTCAGGGAACTCTGTTTCTGTCTGCTTTCATGATGTACCGGTATCCATACACCATACAGCTAATATTGCTCTATATTTGCACTCAGCTGATCTCCCGATTCAATTTTCCACCCCAGACAGTCTAAGACAAGAATTCCCAATGGAGTCCTTGACAAGGTCAATACTGATAGCGACTAGAGAATTTCCATGCCATCATTCATCAAAGGCAGCAGCGATTGCTCTCACAAATCCCCACTTGCTGCCTCTGTTCGTAGGTTTAAGCATTAGACATTTGCACTTGGCACATTCTTAACATCACTTGTAACAAGAATTCAATATTCCCAGGGTCTAAGTAGGCTACGACAGAATGCAGGGTGCACTTCATGTTTGGAACTGGGTTATGCCTGGAGCATTTAATCAGGGAATCGCATCAAGTGGCAGGGCACGAAGACCCGACGTTTTGGCTGCTTCAGCTTGTAGGGTGCACAGAGAATAGACAGCACATGGCTCTGGTTTCCTCCTTCATTACACTGAAATAACCCTATGCAGGGGCGGATCCAGGATTTCGGAATAGGGGGGGCCGGACACCGTCAGCCGCAGGCCGACGGAGTCGCGAAGTGAGCGCCAAAGGACTTTGAATTCTAGATGCACTTAGATACGATTTCCAAGCATCTGGGAGGCATGATTTCCTCATCTATTTGCTCATTTTTTCGGAGTTATTGACCCATTTTTTGTTGATCTTCCAAAAATAGGGGGGGCCGCGGCCCCCTCGGCCCCCCTCTGGATCCGCGCCTGCTATGTATTTGCACAGTGGACCTCTCAGCCCTATTTGTACGCTCACGACAACATTACTTACCCGTCTAACTGATATCCTACATACGCAGGGTTCTAATACCCCAGTTATAAGACTTGCTGTCATCTTACACATAAAACTGAAGCACGCGTTCCAGTTTACGACATGGTCATGGATTTCTTCCCTGCAATGAAAAAACGGAAGAGTAGAGAGATAGAGTAACAAGGGTGTTGAAACTTAGTCAATTTGTCAGGCATAAATAGGCATGAAGTTTTTTGGAAAAGTAGGCAGAGATCCTTCATTTTCAACATGGCCAAGTTAAAAAAAGACATAGAACCTTGTCTCAGCCTCGGAGAAAACAAGGTCTCCATGCAATTGTCCTGATTGCCAGTGTTTCCACCATAGGGTACTACATGTACATGTATGCTAGTACCCTCAAAGGACCAGAAAAGGGCCATTTTATTTAATTTCATGGGGTTTTCGCTGATTTTGAAGAATTTAGTACCGGTACACTCAAAAAAATTTCTTGCAAAGACCCTGATTGCGTTGGGATTTTCGGATGCGCCCATTGTATGGAAGAACCATGGCAGAAAATATCCGGTTTTTGACTTCCGTATGCAATGCGACATAAGTGTGTCGAGGCGTATGGTTCATGACACGTGGAAAATCCATCAATACAACTGCCGGGTATTAGACAAAAAGAAATGGTTCGTAGGCCTATTTCTTTCGCAACACCTGTTGACTAACCTCCCCACTTCTGCAAATAAAGAATAATCATTATTAAGAACCCATTTTCTCGGTATTCCATGTACTCATCATACTTCTGTATCATTATCTTCCCTGTGTTTCAAAACATACAAAATGCAGGAAGACATTGGCACGAAGCCACAGAATTCTGAGGAAGTTGGCAATGAAATGTCAATAACGACATTTAAAATACAGGCAACGGAAATGTACAAGGGCCTAGGCCTAGTAGGCCAAGAATTTCATCGTAAGAGGCAAGACTCCTTGTTGAAAGCAGAATAAGAAAGCAATTCACATTTTTTGCAGGTCTAAGGTTCTGGAATGCAGGATGTCAAGAACATGGTTGACAGACATGGCCGATGGGTATTTTGCCATGATTGATTATATGTCAGGTTTTTGCCAAACTGTCGGGGAATATCAATTCTTGCCGTCTGGCATGATATTGCTCCAACGATCAATTACGGGTAATACTTGGACTGGTTTTCGGTGCATCGTTTCTCTCCCTGAAATAATTATGATAGAATAGACCCAAGAACAGGACTTGGCATATGCAGCAAAGCCTGCCAGGCATAAACTAAGAAGTTACATGGAGACGAGGCATATCATGAGAATTCCCTTTCACAGTGGCTAAGCCTAGATTGACACAGGCCCTTGGCCAAGTTCACGCTAAGGACCAGCAAACATGCAGTGTATGCTTTATTTATATTTTTAGGCCAAAACATAACAAAGAGACTTGACACCAGTCTTTCTCTGTTTGAACGCCCACATCTGACAATTATTTTAAGAAGTGGGCGCAATGGTCAGTTCAAGAAAAACTGTGTGAGCAGAGGTCTAATTG
Source organism: Notospermus geniculatus (assembly GCA_002633025.1). Taxonomy (NCBI): domain Eukaryota; kingdom Metazoa; phylum Nemertea; class Pilidiophora; order Heteronemertea; family Lineidae; genus Notospermus; species Notospermus geniculatus. Next base: position 166,601 of record NMRB01000767.1, on the reverse strand, counting down.
TGATCTTGTCCATTTAAAGTGGCCCATACACGTAGCAACATTATTGCACAATATTTGAGGATCAAAATGGACAATTTTGCCAATCTTTCTTCTGCCAGCACGTGACCCTATTTGGGTCCCATAGGCCGATGGGAATATTTTTTGCAAAGACTATTGTTTACTGGTAGGACTAGGCCTTGAGGGGGAACTCTTCAAATCACATTGACGTAATTGCTGATAGAGAACACCCTCTAAAATCACAAATAATTGGTGCATAAATTGCGAAACAATACCTATAGCCTAGAGCAAACCAAACACCCACTGACTGTTGAATGCCTGTTGACATTTGAAAGTTTCCTCAGGAAATCAGCAAACAGTAGATTCAGGCTTACGGCATAAACACCAGCTGAGTGTTCAGATCCTCCTACTGACTTTATCTATCAAATTCATGTGCAGAGGGAACTACAAAGTACAATGAAACCTTTTTATTAAGGACAAATTTGGGACAATACAGTGTCCTTAAATTGAGAGGTGTCCTGATTACAGAGTCTGGAGAACAAAATGATCAACTGCAACTGCACCAGGAGCAAAATGTGCATTTTGTCTTCCACTTTCTCATTGGATATGACATGTTCGAATCCATCAGAACGGTAGGCCAACCTTTTCAGATGTTTGCAAACTTTCTGACCGAGTGCTAGAGAACAGGCGCACTGAACGCCTCACACTTCCAAGGTTCCGTTCCTCTCAAATCAAGTGCAAGGCAAACATCCAAGGCCGCAACTTCAGATTTCTCAGCGAACTCAACAGGAATACCTCTGGAATGTAAAGTATCATGCAGAGGTGCAGCATGCAGCAATTAGTAACAGAATACCACCACACACCTTGTGTGATATCATGAGAGATTACTTAAAAAGTTGCAATCACTGCCCCAAGGTGAACTTTGTCATTACTAACCAGGATTTCTGACACCATAATTTGGACTGTGTTGTGGATTGTAACAATCCTAATTAAGGAATTTCAAGGTCAGTCATAAAAGATACAAGATATTGAAAATTTGGTCAATTTTTCTTTAGACACAAAGTATTGGAATGATCAATGTATTGGAACAAACATCAAATTCAAGATCAATGCCAATGGTTTGGAACAATATGTCAATCAAGATCAATGGACTGAAACAATACAACAAGATCAATGCAAGTTTTGAACACAATACTGAAACAATACATCAAGATCAACGTATTGAAACAATACATCAAGATCAATGTATTGGAACAAAACACCAAGACAAATGGAACAACACATATCAAGATCAATGTATTGAACAATACATCAAGATCAATGTACTGAACAATACATAAAGATCAATGTACTGGAACAACACATCAAGATACAAGATCGATGTATTGAACAGTACATCAAGATCAATATATTGAACAATACATCAAGATCAATGTATTGAACAATACACCAAGATCAAAGTTCTGAACAAAACATCAAGATCAATGTATTGGGAAAATACATCATTCAAGATAGATGTCTTGTGAATACCAATATGCATTGGAACGAGCAGAGCATTGGAGCATCAACTGCCATGATTACGTGATGGATGTGACTCGACTGCTCGGCTGCTCCATCAGCTCAAGCAAAAGTCAAGTGCCTTTTCACTCACATCCTTCACTGTCTGCGTAACTACACCGGGACCTACACCGGGACCTCGCTGACATTTAACATGAGACGGCTTCACTTCAAGAAACTCGATCAGAACGCTGAATATTAATGGAATTCTATAAAGAAATCATGATGAAGACAACCTGATATCGTTCATTAAATTCTTATCCTGGCTGTGTGTATAAAGAAACGTGGAGAAAATTGATGTGGGTCACCTGGATAAAATGTGTTTTGAACTTTATGAATTAGATAATGAAAATGAAAACATGCAGACCGTGGGTCCGGCTTGAATCAAGGCAATCTATCACCAGATATCAGATTTGGCTGATAGCCTTCATCAACATGTACTGGCACACAGCTGTCAATACAATTTTTTTTAAATCTTGTAGATTTATAAAAGTAATCTGAGAGGGAAACTGACGAGTGAAGAACTGGAAACAGGAGAACTTGGCGTAAGGCTTTACTTCATTTAGGAGTGCCGCAGCCAGGTGCAGCGGGAAGCTTGTGTGTGAGAAGCAGCAGGTTCAATTCCCAAGGTTGGATTCCCTCTTCATGCTCTCAACAGGTTACAACAAGGATGAAGCCATGAGCGAGATGCGTTGCTTTGCTTTGATCAGAAAGTTCAAAGAAGTTATTGATGATGCACACCTGAATCTGATCCTTTTCACCTTTCAGGCCTGCATTCTAACATCAGGGGTGAATCATTCAAGGTAACAACTAATTAAGCCTAAGAAGGCCTGAACATACAAAAGTACCAAAATGGCATCGATGATGTAATGACGTATGTGTGTGACAACACACACAAAATCAGCCAAAATACCAAAATCTTGGCTTGGCCAATCTGGCCAGGCATTGTGCCAGGCTCAGAATGAACAACGGTCCAACCGGCCTTGAGCCACCCTCCCAAAGCAGGGGTTCTTACATCACTCCAATCCTCTTCATCCATTCAAACTTGATGTTTGAGCGTATAGACAGGAGCAAGACCAAAGCCCTGCTGTGGGAGATTCCTTGTGCCAAAAGCTAGTGCTTAGCTTCAGTTTCACCAATCAGTTTCCTGGGTGATGATATGTAACGAAAGAACTTCCCTTTCCAATGAATTATGTAGATCAGCTGAGGTCATCATGGCAGCACTTCCCAGGAACAGGGTTATGACTGGTGGGAATCATCCTGAGTTGAGAATATCAGTGGTTCTTAGCATTCACACCCTTCGTCACTGTTACGCCACTCAGCTTGCGATACCATCTGGTGTGCTGCTGGCTTTTATAGTAAGTAGGCCTATGTGGTGATGGAGAGGGATAGCTCAAAGTGGGTGGGATTTGGGAATGGGGAAACTATGGAATGAGACAGGCCTACAACTAAAGTGGACAACATCACCAATGACTAAATATCCCCACGTTTTCATTCATATTGATATCAATCTCAACATCTGACATTTAAATCACAGCATAGTTTCTGCATCATTCTGTATAAATGTTAAGTACCTAAACTCTGAGAGTAAATGGGCTAAATATTGAACCTTGCATGGCCACCTAAGTGTAAATTTCTGGAAAACATGCCGGGTCACTTAAGTCCCAATCCTCTTGTTTATAGATCTGATAATATGTAGCAATTACTTTGATTAACTTGCCTGAATTACATGGAACTGATAGAAGTTAGGCCTAAAAAAATAAATGTCTTGTTTCGGGTCAGCCAACCGACCCTCCTGAAAATGCCCCGACCCTAAAATTTTTTTCCAAACCTAGAAAAAATAAAACTAAAAAATCACACAATAATACTGTTTTTTCAATTAAAACTTTCAAAAAATGACAAGAGAACAACAAATGAAGAAGGAACATTCATGACATGGCAGAATCTACAGCTCTTCCTAGGCCCCCTATGTTACAGATCAGTTCCACTTCGTTATTTCAGCTGACATTTCCTATTTTACACACAGTTTTTCAAGCAAACTTTGGGAAAAAATTTGTAAAAAATAAAATTTTATTCCGACCGACCGACCCTAATTTTTCAAACTGACATGACCCGAAACAAGACATTTTTTTTTTTAGGCCTTATAGCAGGATGTCGCCTGGTTAACCCTACGCTCCCTGAGTGTTTGGCTGGGTGCAGTCGGAGGGCAGGCCTAAACAGCTTTATCAAAATTGCGAAATCATACCCTGGGTGCACTTTAGCCAATGGAATGCAAACAATGTGTATGTAAAACTATGGAGTAGAACTTACTGAACACCTCTGCCGCAAGACTGAACACGATCCTGAATTGAGACTGAGAGGTGTCCTTATTACTGAGGTCAAAGTGAACAGAAATGACCTGTTAGGGACTTGCTTTCAGTGTCCTTAACAGGTGTCCTCCTGACAAAGGTGTCCACTTAGGGAGGCTCTAGTCTATGGAATCTAAACTATGTATTCATTGCACAATCATGTCTCAGATTACTAATCATGACATTGCAGAATACAATGGCACATCACCTTGATGTTTGTTCGAGCTGTGTAATCATATCAAGATTATTTCATCATGTTGCCCTCGAGAGAGACATGATTCTTCATGTGGATCAAACTCTATACATTCAAAACAATGCGAGGTTCATCCACTGTCCATTAAAATGCAACACAGTTAAGGCCTAGTATGTACATTGTAGTTTATGTACCACAAGTGCAACCAACATGTGGCTGTATAGCACTGCATGACTCTACAATATGTACATGACTGTAATCAGAGCAAGACCAGACAGGCTTGGAAACTGCAATACTAATTCAAACTTGCAATAAAAAACTAAACGTTTAGGTGCTATTTAAAGGAGTTAGACGCCGAAGTTGTAAACAAGCTGGTTTGTTTACAAATATGGTCGGCAAACTAGTTTTATTCCTTCGTGCAGGTGGCAGTTATATATGTACCAAGTTTCAGATCAATAGCTTCAGCAGTTACGAAACGTGCCCTGCTAACGGACAACGACGGACGACGGACGCTGCACCATCGTAATAGCTCACCCCAGTGAGCTAACAACCGGGAAGTGACGTAAAGGGAGGAGGACATGGAGGAGGCTGCCATGACAACCATGCAAACATGGAAAATCACTTCACATGGCTCACTGATTTGGATGCAGTTTCTTGGTAGGCCTAGTTTCTTAGATCAATGTTCACATTATGGTTGTCAACAAGGAGTGACATGTAATTCAATGACACACTAATTGAGTGCTTTGTTTCATTTCTTTGGTGGATACAGAGCGGAATTCGTCGACGTCATGCCATCGTCATGGTCTCGTTTGGCATGCATTGCATAAGCACTGCAGTGCCAGTGCATCAGTGGGGTATTCGAAAAACCTGGACTGAGAAACACTGGATTGGATTGGATTGGATTGGACTGTGAATCACTGCTCTCCACCACCTGGATTCTGTATCTACGGGTCTTCATGGTCAAAACGTCCCCAGGTCAAAACGTCCTTTGTTTTATGCAATAATTCAAATCAGAACATGGGTAGGCCCTGGGCCCAGAGCTATTCGAAAGCTAATGTTTTGATTGAGGGTTTTCAATAGCCTACAAATATACAAGTTTACAAGTATCTTTTAGAACAAACTACTGGTGTTAAAAATAAAAGAATGCAGAAAATGAAACCTGTACATGGTACATGTAGGCCTACCTGTATTTAAAACCTCTCTATTAAAGACAGCTTCACCACTGATAGATGGTGTCCTGATTACGAATGTCAAAATGAATAGAAAGTACCTACCAGTTTGGGACTGAATTTTGGTGTCCTTAATATAGAGGTGTCCTGCTGACAAAGGTGTCGGCTAAGAGATCCCACTACAATTCCCTCTGTCACACATAGGCCTACATACCACTGGAGACACATATATTTTTCATATGCTTCCAAAATTCATATCATAGGACCAACACAATCAGACATGAGGTCATGCAACATCTTTCCTAAGATATTCATTGCATTTTCGATTGCTTCGGACAGTACATGTATACCATGTATACCATTTCAGTGAATGTCAGGAAAAAATCTTACGGGAGCTATATATCACTTCCGTAAATGTACCGCGGGAGCGGAAAAAAATCACTCCCGTGGGGAAGCTTGCGGGCGCTATCACTCCCGTGGGGAAGCTTGCGGGCGCTATCACTCCCGTGGGGAAGCTTGCGGGCGCTATCACTCCTGTAGGCTTAAAACAACGGGAGTGACAATTAGTATTATGTTCTTTTCACCACCGATTGTCATTATAGCTACATGTATGCACACTTCACCTTTCTACATTCTAGTCCCCCCTATCCACCAGCACTAACCCACCTACTCATTCTGTTTTCAACTTCATGATGATGACAAGTCATAAGCCTGCATCCCACGTGGTGACCGGGACTTTACTACGCTTACCGTCAATGAAAACTTGCATCTCATTGGGCATGAGAAACGTGGCAGGCATCGTCCAACCAATCACCGCGCCTGTACCATGGAGTCCCAAGTTCAGAAATTATAGTTCCAGTAAGAAACGTGAGGGGGCGCGATAGCTGCACGCTGGTGGATCTGTTTGGCGGGCGTGACTGCGCTCGCAAATAACCGCCCCGTGGGCGCGCTTCGGTACCGGTTTTTTCGGGCGCTCCGAAACACGCTGGTCAAACTTTTTTGCGGGCGTTTTCGGGCGCCGGCGTGATCGCGCCCGTTTCCTGACATTCACTGCCATTTCACAATTCTTCGGCAAATATGCCTATATCAGCTGTATCATTTTCATTTCCACAAGGTCATCAGACATGTGCCAATGACTGGCAGGTGGTGGAGAACAGTGATTCACAGTCCAATCCAATCCAGTCCAATCCAGTGTTTCTCAGTCCAGGGTTTTCGAATACCCGCATCAGTGCACATGTAACCAAGGTAACTTATTAGGCTAACTCGGCTGAGGTTGCCCACTGTTGCCGGTAGGCTAGCGCGTGCTAGGCCTAATGAATGAAGGCCGGGGCGAATTGTAGGCATGAGATGTGCAGGCTAGGCCTAA
>NMRB01000767.1:126618-159354 GCA_002633025.1 Notospermus geniculatus | reverse complement strand
AATGAAATGGCCAGGGCCATTGTGCTCACCTCTGTGATAAGTCTCCATGGTTAAGTGTGAAACTGTGACTCTCATGGTCAATGTTGAGGATCAGTACAGATAAGATAAAGCTGAACACACCAAGAAGTATTTTATGATCTGATCAGTATTATCAGTCAGTGACATAAACTCAGGTGATGGCACCCAGAAGGAGTACAATTTCTGAATACACTGAATACAAGTGGTATTTGTGAACAAACTGCTTTCCTGTCTAGGTCACAGTCTCATGCCAAAGATTCTATTTTTCAAGATGGCCACCAGGTGGCCACACGTGACGTTCGCTGGGATTGAAATTTTAGCAGGAATGTACAGGATACTTGCATAGATATTTAGACAACATTGAAACATCGTAACATTTAGGTACTACCGATGAGATAATGGCCAAAGTCAATTTTTCAAGATGGCCGCCTGGCAGCCATGTTGAAGTCCAATCGAACCGAAATTTGGCATATAAGTAGATGGTACCAAGACACATATTTAGGCACGGTTAAAGCATCCTAGCTACCCCTATCTATGAGGTGTTGGCCGAAGTCCATTTTTCAAGATGGCTCCCTGGCGGCCATATTTGACGTTGAATCTCACTGAAATCTACCATATGGTACCTACATACATATTTTGACAACGTTAAAACATCCTACCTACTCCTATTTATAAAATGTGGGTCAAAGTCCATTTTTCAAGATGGCTTCCTGGCGGCCATATTTGAAGTCCGATCGGGTTGAAATTTGGTGCATTTGTGCAGGGTGCCTAGATATATCTTCACACCAAATCACAACACTCTATGTCAAATAGCCATGAAATGTGCCACCAAAGAGTGAATTTTGAACTTTGACCTCTGTGACCTTGAAAAGTAGGTCAAATCAAAAACCCGGGATTTATGTGATGTAGTCTCATCAGAAGAACACACCATAAAAGTTTCGTGGTTCTTGCTCGTAGCGTTCAGGAGATATGGTAAAAAGGTTTTCACAAAGTGCCCCCTACAGGCCAGAGCGTACAAACAGCAGCGCTAAGTTTCGGTCCAGAGATAGTTTTTACCATATGGTACTTGTACACCAAATTTCAAGTTTGTAGCCCAAGTGGTTTAGAAACGTGCCACCCCTGTTAACGACGCCGGACGACGGACGACACAACATGGGAGAAGCTCACCTCACAGAGGTGAGCTAACAAAGGAAAAGGCAACATCATCAGATGGCTTACTGGAAAATGCGGTACAGGCGGAACGGAATCAGCCTCGTACGTAATCTTGCTGTCCTATCCCAAATGCACTGTATTTGTGACCTGGAGTTGCGGATGGTTGGGAGCATTGATTATTCCGTCACGCACGTGTTTTCCAAATCATTTTATTTTTAAATTGGCAGTTCATGGGGAGCAATTCCACAATAACCTTGGCTCACCCAGTTACATGTCCGATCTCCATCTGGCGTTAGGTAAAGTATGGGTGGTTAACATAAGGTTTGATACCCTTTATGGATGTCATTCTTTTTACTATGATAGGAAGTTGAGAGGTGCCGGGTTACCATCTGACCATAGATGGTATAGGTCTAATTACGCTTTTAGCCACTTTTGGTAGGCCTAGTGACTTAATAAAATAAACTGTTTGTATTATGCATAATTTGAGTGATCGTTGAGAATTTGGGACATTCGGATGTTCACCTTCGGTAGTTGGCACTTTTTTGGCTGTATGATTGTTCCAAATCAAATTTTCAAGCGGATGTCCTGATTGTCTTTACTGCCGTTTGACCTGCTTTGCTGATTATGCCTATTATCAAAAAAGGTCTATTTTATCTACTTTTGCTATGTTTAGAGAACCTGTATAGGCCTACAGGCTGGGAGTTGTAAGAATAGAGATAAGTTTTGAGTCTACTTTGGTCTTTCGTTTCATTCAAACCGTAGTAAGCCCATGTAACCTGGAAATACAAACTAAGTTATTGTGAAAAGACAGCCGAACTTTTCAGTTAGGACAGATAACTTTACAAATGTTTTGCAGTTCGTCCGGCGCAAAGTGACTGCCGTGAGTACACTTGTTGTGGCGGAAAAACCGCAATAATGATAGGCGAAGTGGGCTCAAAATCCGCCACTGTGACAAGCTGCTGCTTGCCAATGATAATCGACGAGTTGTGGCATAGGCCAGGGTGCATAGAGGCCTTGCGCAATATACCAGTAGATCTGTCGGCTTACAGGGCAATATCGCAGCCGCCAGCTATGGGGCGCCATCGTAATGTCATCATCGAGGATCATGATAGACTGGTCTCCGGTCTCTCGATGTTAGAATGTAGACAACAAAAGCCCCCTCGCGGAGGATCGGGTACCGATCTAGCTTTAGGAATGTTCATATACATTTTATAAGGTTAGGCCTACTGTACAAGACAGGAGCTCGAAAAGACCGCAGAGTCAGAGTTTCTCTGCTAAATAATTCCTACTCCGCGGGAGTAGGGCCGCAAAGACGATAAATCAGTCTAGTCATCATCACTGTACAAATAATGGTCGCTCCCTTCGGCGGAACGATTCCGCCTGTTCCGTTCCGTTCCGCTTTTTCCAGTAAGCCATCTGCTGCAGTGTCATCAGCGCTGAGATTCATTGATCGTCTGCTCACCCGTCGTGCAGAGATTCACCCGCGCTGCCGACCGTCACTTCCGACTTAACTTTCCCACATCCCTTCATCAACCTCTAGTGAACCATGTCGCCGAAAGGCTTGTTTCTTTAAGACTCATGTCTTAGTTATTTTGTGAAGAGATAGTTTTGGAGATTTGATGAGCAAATTATCAGTGCACTGTGCGCAAGAATACAGTGTTCATGCCTGGCCAGCTATTTATAGCTGAAAAGTAGGCCGGCCAAGGTCGGCTCCAGTTCAATGGCGCGAATTATGAAGGTGTGATTTTGAAGGGCCATATGAGTTAAAAATGAGTTTAACAAGTCGCCCATGGGCGATGCGCTCAGCTGACAATATTGATTTTTAGGTGTAATTTAGTTAAATTGTAGGCACATGCTCTAGCCTGAAAANGCAGCACTGATGATCCGATCCTCCATCAGTGACACTAAAGGAGATATACACAGGTCAGTTGTGTCGTCTTTATCGAGAAATTTGCCGAAGATCGATGCCGCCGGGCGGGAATGATCTCGCCATTGATGGGGCAGTCGTGCGCAAAGCAGCATCACAAAAGCTTTAGACGTTGTGGCCAGACCCTCGGTCTCCCAACCGAGGGTCTGGCTGCGCGAGACTATGGTACGTACGGCGTTCCGCGTTTTCGGTTTGCTCCACTTGTACCACTGGATTCAAACGCCCTCATCACTTCTGCTCGGAATGAGCAGAATGAATAAAAACTGATCTACAGCTAGTTTTCCACCCTAATAAAATCATAATCGTACTGTCAAGTTTAGAAGTGTACCAAAACACCAAACACATCATGATTTTTTAACATTTGTTCATTATTTTGTGTTGCACTATTTTGCGGCGGATTACACGTGTGGCTGTGATTCGGTTCGGTCGTTCCGGCAGAAATAGTTTCTATTTTAGAAGCAACCAAATCGATGGACCAATCAGCTTCGTCGAATTTGATCACATGATTTTGTGACTGTAAACATTAACCACGTGCAACAATGAGGCTGCCATCTTAAATGACGTCATTCCTACGCGAAAAGAAGTACGGGGCACTGACGTTTGAAGGCAGAGTCAGTACGGGTGAAACCGTCTGACCTCTGCGTTGGAGATTGGGCAAGGCCATTTGACTATTTGAATGACCTAAATTACCAATTAGGCATTGAGACTGTTGCCACACATAAAAGAATGAGTTGAAGTATGTTACCTTACCTGATGAAAGATTAGTCAGGCTATAACAGCATGTTGAAATTCTCAAGTGATGAAAAGCATGGTGGCCATGTTTATCAGCTAAGGTTCAACATTGTATCAGTGTTACCACTGGCTATGTCGGACAGGGCACCAGTTACTGAGTTACTCATGCATATTTTGGAACTTCAAAGTGCGGGAAATTCAAATACCCCAGTTTTTTATTTTGTTGAATACCGCCCCCTGGTGAACAGATCTGACATTAATTTCCCTTTGAACTGATGTAGAAATTATAAACCTATCTGTCCTATCACTTTTTTATACAAATATACCATAGGGCCTGAGATATCGCCATATTTCATTTTACGGGAAACGCCCCCTGGAGAGCTTACTATGTGTCACATCGCGCTAATTTTTTGTTTCCGAGGAGAGTTCACCCAGGGCTACCTTCAGGTTAAATTCGAAGTCTCTAGCTATTACGGCTACAAAACGTCGGGCATAGTTTGACGGACGGGGTGACGGACTGACACGTGACGCCACTGAATACTTATTCTACTAGCTCTGCTGACCTTTGGTCAGCTCTGCTGACCTTTGGTCAGCTGAGCTAAAAAATGTAGTCGGGTTTAAAATTTTGGATTAAAAGGAGTTGAACCGAAGCTAAACGCAGGGTCGGATAGATTCACCGAAGTCCTTTCGGCGCTCACTTGTGCTTGGTTCTGCGATCCACAGGTTGCAGAGGCGGTCAGAGGTGAAGAAGGGAGTAAGTAAAAGATGGTCGGAAAAAGTGTTTTTTGAGCAAAAGTTTTTTGCTCACCTAACGAGCTCTTCTCATAGTGCGGTGTCCGTCGGCGTCCATTTGCCAGGCACATTGTTTAACCACTGAGGGTATTGACTTGAAACTTTGTGCATACATACCCCTTGCACGTTTCGGTTTAATCTGATTCTTAGCTTGGCCACTAGGTGGACAAAACCGAAAACCCCAAAAGTGCAATAACTCCTGGAGTAATCAGGACCGTTGCTCACGTGGCCGTGGTTTGAGATCGCTCTGTAGTATTTGTCAGATGATTACATGTATGAAATACAGGTCCGCATTCTAAAAGCCTCCTCCAGTCTAAGGGCCACTTTAACCTTTTGTATTTTGCTCTGGAAATAATAGCTAAAGGTAACCTAAGAGTTAGGAAGTTTCTAGAATACGGCCCACAGCGTAGGCCTAAGTTTCAAGCATGGCCGTATTGACATTCAGCCAAGCCTATGGAACTGTCGTCTGATTCCCCTTTCCCTCTGCCAGAATCGCCCGCCCTGCGTTCTGTGTAAAGGACCGTTTCCACTATAGCGGATTCCGCGGCAGTTTCCGGCGAGCGGTGCGGTTTTCACAGGGCTTTGGATAATCCTTCGATGGTTTAACAATACAATGGCCTATTGATTATCCCAATGCCTGTGAAAACCGCTCCGCTCGCCGCAAGACGCGGCAGAATCCGCTATAGTGCAAACGGGCATTTAAGCCACTATTTTCGTCTTTTGCATCGCAGTTATTCCAACTTGGTTGGCTAGCAAAGTATTTAATACGACATTGGGTCATATGAATAACGACTAGCAAATGCTTTTTCTTGGATTTTGCAATACAAATGCACGAGGCAATGCTGTACAAATCTGAAGTAAAAGCACTTGCTAGTCTTTATTCATACTAGTTTACGTGCCGTCGTGAAGTAATCGCAAACTGATCGTAAACCCGTCGTAAAGTCGGTGGATCACCCGCATTAATTTTCCCAATGCCTGTGAAAACCGCTCCGTTCACCACAAGCCGCGGCGGAATCCGCTGAAGTGGAGGCGAAAGGCGGGTCTTGCAGCCCTGTGAAAACCGCACCGTTCGCCGCAAACCGCGGAGGAATCCGCTGAAGTGGAGGCGAAAGGCGGGTCTTGCAGCCCTGTGAAAACCGCTCCGTTCGCCGCAAACCGCGGCGGAATCCGTTGTAGTGGAAACGGGCCTTCAGGAACCGAGAGCATTTATACTCACTTCGAATGCAGGTGGAGACTGGTGTTCGCAGTCCTCCACAAACCTGTTCTAAGAACACCTGGTAACAGGAGCCATACGAGATTTTTCTCTCAATGAGCAATTCACCATATTGTTGGTTTCCTCTACTGCTTAGGCTAATACGTACGCTGAACCAAATGNTTTTACGCTGCCCCGCTTTTATGGAATGCGTTACCTGTTGAAATCCGCTCTATCACGAACCTTGCATACCTTTTTAGAGTTGCCTTTGATTGCTAATTTGTCAGGTTTTTATTGAAATTCTTTAACTCTTTTATCTGCTCATGTACTCAGCGCAACTGATCACGCTTGTGTGGATTTTATGCGCTTTACAAATATATTATCTTTATCTTTATCTTTAAACCGCGGCGGAATCCGTTGTAGTGGAAACGGGCCTTCAGGAACCGAGAGCATTTATACTCACTTCGAATGCAGGTGGAGACTGGTGTTCGCAGTCCTCCACAAACCTGTTCTAAGAACACCTGGTAACAGGAGCCATACGAGATTTTTCTCTCAATGAGCAATTCACCATATTGTTGGTTTCCTCTACTGCTTAGGCTAATACGTACGCTGAACCAAATGACACATTTGACAACCCATAGTTTCTATGGTTAAGTTGCCCATTAGAAAGCCAGGCATTCAGAGACCCGACTCGCACAAGAAACCTCTCACGTGGAGCCATGATATGCCAGTCTGACATGGCTGATTTGACGGGAACAAGAGCCGAGTCGCTCTGACCATGCTCACGATAGCACCACTCCACAGACACGACAGTATACACGTAGGCCTTGTTGATGACTTTGATAATATAGAGAAGTATATCGAATATAAGGTCCTTTATTATGTGTCTCTAACAGCTACAATGCTACATGATGAGTATATAAGATACACTAACTGAACCTGACTCAGAGATGAAGGGGAGTAGATATCGGTATAGGCCTAGATGACCTGAATCATTATCATTAAGAAAGTAGTTCCTATGGCAAGCGGTTTGTTCATTTATTCCATAAACTAAGTTTTTGCTCTGGAAACTTAGTTTATGGGTCCAAAAACTAAGTTTTTGCTCGCATAACTATGGTTTTGCTCTTGGAACTCATATTTCAACTCCAAAACTGCAGTTTCAAGACCAGATGGACAAAAACTTAGTTTCTGCTCGGCAAAAACTCAGTTTATGGACCGTACGGCCAAGAAACTAAGTTTTTGCATCCAGAAACTTGGTTTTTGGACCAGAATGTTAGTTCTGGGGCATAATGATAGTTCCGGGGGACGCAGAACTAAGGTTTCAGATTGGAAACTTAGTTTTTGCTCAGAAACTAAGTTTTTAGCCGCATAAACTAAGTTTCTGGCCTTACCATCCATAAACTAAGTTTTTGCCGAGTAGAAACTAAGTTTTTGTCCATCTGGTCTTGGAACTGCAGTTCTGGAGTTGAAACATGAGTTCCAAGAGCAAAACCATAGTTATGCGAGCAAAAACTTAGTTTTTGGACCCATAAACTAAGTTTCCAGAGCAATAACTTAGTTTATGGAATAAATGAACAAACCGCTTGCCATAAGTTCCTGCATAACTAAGGTAATGGCAATCTAATTATGTCAACAGGCCTAGTAGCCTACCATGCCTACCGTACTTTTCACAGAGAGAATTCTCGCGTACACACTGTAAATTGTACCCATTAGCTAAGTGGAGATTGTGCAAACAGTATAGGTTACTTCCAAAATAAACTTGAAAACTTACCTGTGGCTAACTTACCACGCCATCATTCTATAGCGTAAGTGCAATGCCCGGGCATGTACCCGGGGTGCAATGAACGTGATGAACAACCTTTTGCTGCAAATCCTAGATACCGGTCCGCCGTTGCAATGGCAAGGACAATCCAGCTGCTTTGAGCACGATTGGGTGGAAAACTGCCACACTATTCCATGTAATGTACGGACACGAGTCGGGTGAAATCGAGTTGCATAGCCCATGGAGGTATTATTGAGAAGGAGCGAACACGGACCCCACATCAAACAGTACAATCATCGTTCCGCTGTTTGCTAAAGTGATTAGGGGGACNTACTCTATTGACTTGCAAACAGAGACGTAGGTTCAGATAGTAGGAATTTGGAAATATATCTCCCATGGGGCTTCACTATCTGAGGTGATGGCGCAGTGGATATATCAGTACCTTCCACCTCTAGGGGTCCGGATTGGAACCCTGGTCACACCCATTCTTCATCTGACTGAAGAGAGGGTATTAGAGCAGGGTTTCCGCCAGGATTTTCAATGTGGGGGGGATAAAAAAAAATTCAAAAAAAAAAATTTTTTTTTGTTTTTGTTTGTTAAAAATGGCCTCCAGAGTCATTTTTTACACTCCAAAATGCAAAATTAGTCTTCCTTCTGCATGAAAATTGTATTTGAAATGTAATAAATTAAAGAAAAACACTACTGAAGTGAAAATAGTGATATTTGAAAAAGGTTAGTCTGCAAACTTGAGGGGGGGGATATCCCCCCCTTGCCTCAATCATGGAGGGGATAAATCCCCCCCATCCCCCCCTCTGTATGAAACACTGTAGAGGCATTAGTCTCTTTGACAGTACAGGTTTTAACTCTGGTTTCCTCCTGCTCATTTAGCTCCTGAGGAATCCACAGACTCCCTCTCTACTTTCCTACGAAGCTGGACAGTTGTCGTACACAACACTGGCATGTTTATCATCAACACAGCTCTGAAACCAAAAATTTCTCGAACTGATGAAAGCACTTGCCTGTCCTTGCGTTGAAAATTTTAAGTTTGGACATGTTGGATAGTCGTTTCATGTTGGCTTGTAGTTGATTAGCAATTAATTTCTTTTATTGGTTCTAAGAGTTTTAGAAACTGACCAATAGTGTAAGGAGGTAGTCCGGAAAGAGAAGCTGTAAGAAATGGAGGCCAGGAGGTTGGATGATGCCTCCCCAATTCCACAGTGCGAGTTCTGATCATCCCATTTCAACCCTGCAAGAAGTTGCCAGACTTTGTGCAAGAGTGACGAATTCGTCTTTCACATTTTCTCATTCATTTTTCAGGGAATTCAAACGAAAGGCCATAACCCTTGCAGTAACTTTTCAGCTGAGGTCCAGTGAGTTGTTTGGGGCTTCCAACCCTCATGCAAAGAGTCTTGAGGATACTGAGGCCTGATGGTTGAATGACGAACTGGGACCCTTGATGACAATTGATACCAAACCAGTTGTGTCGCAAAATGCCTCATATTCATCATAGTAGTATCTGTATCTGAAAAACCGCAGAAGTGTGTGAAGGTCTTACAAGTGCCAACCGTCATGTATCACTCTCAAAATCCATCCACTCAACCCCGCAAAAATCTGGCATTGACTGCCGTAATGTGGCTGGCTCTCAAATCCTAATTCTTCAACCTAATATTGACATGCTATAACCATGGAAACAAAAGGAGAATCACAATACTAAATAAACAGTTTCATCGAGAGAGAAGTTGATTATATCGTATGAGTGCATCGATTCAGCTGGTGCTTGATGAAGTACCTCTCTTATAGCATCTTGAGTGCAGCATTCTGTACCCTCGATCTAGCAGGTACCTTCCATGCCTGCCTTTGTCTCAGCTGGGAATCATTAACCCCTTACTCATTGATTTAGGAGATCAATAGCGCTTGAATATTGNGTGGTATTTATGATTTCAGAATGGACAAGGATGGCAACCTAACTATTGAGTGGGACGAGTGGCGTCAGTTCTTACTGCTCAGTGCCAGTACTAAGATCACCGACATTGTCAAGTTCTGGCGTCACGCCTCTGTAAGCCAGCCATTTGTCCATCTACAATATTATAATGGGTCAAAACGCCATTGAAGTCTCGGTATGTTGGGTCGGAATGCCAAGAAAACTGAAGGATTTCCTTGTGAGCAAAAAAATGTTGCGTTCCGTCGAAATGTTATGAAGCTCAGATTTGTACTTGGCCTTCTAATGGGAGCACTGCTTGATAACCCAAACGTATCTTCATGATTTCTGCTTGTGCATTGCAAAAACTGTTGAAATTGACAAAACTGTTGTCAATATTGTGAAGAAAGTTACAGAACACAAGAAATAGGGGCATTCCCACTCAAGTTACCCTCAGTTCTTCAATGGTAAAAAGCAACAGGCGGAGGGAGTATAACACCTCTCAGGACTTGACACGCAGCAAGAAGTTTATGAAAACATTGTCGGCTGAAAATGTAATTGTTGGGATGGAGCTAGGGGGCCATGTATCTGCCAAATCATGGTTTTGGTTGCCAATTTATTTCACACGAAGGCATCACCTTGAGTAAAAATGTAGGTGAACTTCAGAATATAGAGTCAAAAAGTAGAAATCTGTCGTATATTTCTGCTGTTAGCCGATAACCTTTGGCAGGTGGAAAGCTCCATCCCTGCTCTTGACTTTTTCAGCTTTTGAGATTTAAAGGGCCTTTCCACCCCAGTGGAGAAGGCAGACCACTGTCAACAAGTCCTGATAGGTTGAAATTCATCCTTATAGTACACTAACATTTCTGATATTTCATCTGGCTTGGTGTTAGTGTATGGTGTTAATCATTGATTTGAATTTTAACGGCTTTGCCTGAACTTGATTTCCTTTGAGTTGGGCATTTCAATTTGCTGGGAACTTCTGGTCTGTCATGATAATTTCTCATGCTTAACTTTCTAATTGAACAAAGGCGATTTGATTGTGAACTGGTAAATAACATAAAGAAGAGAATGTATTGTTAGTGAGTGAGAACTAGCATTCAGAATGTATATTTGTTGCACTGAATGCAAAAAAAAACGACAACTATCGGTCTCCAATATTGAATAATTCCCGTTATTTGGGCAAATTCGTGTCTGATGTAGGTCTGTGTTGATTGAATAATTGGCCTTCTGAAAGTCGAACGAACTGATGTCAAATCAGATTCGGTTGTGAACGTCTGCTGCAGAATGCCAGAATTGTGTCCTGTTTGAACTGCAGAACTGTCTCTTGCCAGATTCCCAAATTTGCTGTGTTTAAGTGGATCACTCTGCCTGTTGCTTTTTCGTTTGCGGTGATTTATATTCTGTCAAGTGTCATGCGTAATATTAGCTTAGGTCAGCCTAACTTGAAAAGCTTTGGACATGTTCGTTTTCTTCTGGCATATTGCATTGTCATGGGATCGCTGTCAAGTTAGGGTGGCCTGGTCCTGTTCACCCGACTGCCCTCAAATTGTAATTGGCAGTATTCCCATCCATAATCAGTGGGGGTACAATCGATTGATGCAATAGCTCTATCCTGTACTACTTACTGTACACTCTAGTGCAGAGTCCTGCTATTACTTCAGTTGACCCTACCCCCACTGATCATTGGAGATCTTGCCATTTCCCATTTGAGGACAGCCTACATTGAGACTTACTTGTGTCTGATATTAGGGAAAATATGAATTTTCAACAACAGACAAATAATCTGCGGTCTTCACCTTCAAGTTTAAAAAAATTGATGCAAAAATATTTAGTTTCTATCCTCTCTTCTTGATTGATGTCACTCACCACTGTCCTGTCAGTTATCACTAAACTTCGTCTTTCTTCAAGCTTTCTTTCCCTCTTTGCATCCTTTCATCTTAAAGCCCCACTGTATTGAATTTGAAAAACGCAAATCATCACCGCGATTCTTGACGTCAGTGCACGACGTCAGCATAGTGTAAAATGTACTACGCTCTATCTGAATACATTAGAGCTCTCCCTGGAGTTTTTGTTCAATGTGTGCTGAAACCTATGCCTTGATTCTCTGAAGTACGTATCAGACAAGCATTTTGGGGACCTTCACAAGCTATGAGACCTCTATGTGCTCTCTCCTAACATTTTGAAAATATCGTAAAATTCAATACAGTGGGGCTTTAAAACATCAACATTTGTTACACATTTTTTTCAACATCATTTGTATCCCTTTTGATTTCAATGTCATTGCTCTACATGCTTTTACACAATTTCTTTGAGGCAGTGACACATTCATGTCAGTTGAAGGACTGTGTGGTGTAGGCCATTCATCAATGAGGTCAGAACTTCATAAAAAGGAAAGTACATGTATGTATTTGTTGGCATGTAGAATGTGAGTGGATATGAATGTGATAAATGGATGTATTGTCCAAGGCCTATCAATAGATATTGCAACTTCCTGAGAGCAGGTGGTATAAGAGAGGTTCTCTGAACTTATAATTGTATGTTACAATATTATCAAGTACCGGTATTTATGTATGTTTACCGACAGTAGGTGTAGGAGTGCTCTATCCCTATATGAACTCAGGTGAAGAATGCTATAGTTCTTGTTCAATAAACCATAGCAGGCCTTTGTAGCGCAATCACGTGAATCATTCCTCTGTATAGGCCAACACAGGCATGACAGGCCTACCCCATTCTGAGAGGTTTATGGTCCTCTTATTGAGGTTTCATGTGCACAGTATGGCCTCTTCCCTTTGACAAGCAATAAAGGCTTTGTGCTGAATGAAATGATCCACATGAATATAGCTAGGCCTTTGAATGGAAAACTTAGATCTGAGATATGTCAAATTGTGAAGCCTAGATGTGTTTCGTAAACGAGTACATTGAGATCAAGTAGCTCAGTTTTACCTTGATGCACCTATCTCACAAGGTGAAGGTTCTAGTTCATGCCACCAGTTGATACAGTTAATTCATCTAACCTATTCCTGGGATTACTGAAAACGCACCAACAGTTTCTGGCCCTATCAAGCAAGTACAGCTTGCCGTTGTGTGTCACTTTCATTGTGAATGAGCGACAGACTGTCAGGATGTAAGGAAAACGCAACATTATCTGTTCGAGTTACCAGTGAATCTAGCCACCCTGGAGGGACTACACCTCACCGATGAACTGCACTTACACTCGGATGAAGTTCCACTGCACTTCACAGATACAGTATATGTATGTGGCTCTCTTGTATATTCACTAGCTAGGCCTACCAGTACTCTTTAGCCCTCTGCTGTGTGGACTATCCGACGATACGTAGTATTTGCTTCCGCTACAGTTTGTTTGTTGAATGCTTGTCTGGAAGGCCTACTGTGAATCTGAAGTAAAAGCATTTTACCAGAAATGCTTCATCCTCTATCCTCCTCATTGTAAATATCCAAATATTCAAGGCCTACATGTACAGTTTCAACTTCTTCTGTCCAGTGAACTTTTGGGCCTACTCGGTGGTGACATCATCAGACTCAGTGAGGTTGAAATTCACAACACATTCAGATTTCTTCAGAACCCTCATATAAACCCACACAGTTTTGTAACGTACCCAGTTTGTTTGTTCATGACAAAGTCCAATTTTGATTTTTTTTTCGTTCCATTTGACCTTACCCATAATTCATTTTGAACCTCATCTCACAACACCCAAACCTAAATCTTGCATCTAATTCCGTTTCTCTCTTCTGCCCTAACATACTGTAGCTCATCTCATCCTAGAGCCCTCGTCATCAGCTTACCAGAGCTTGCTTGCCCCTTTGCCACCGGCTAACTTAGTGTCCTGTCCTGTGCTGACACGCCGCGCAACCGGTGCCAAATTCAAACAAAGATATCGCCACTTTTGTGATGTGACGTTCCTGAAAATCGAACATGACCGTTTTTTGCGTGACATCAAACCATTCTTCATCCACAGTGTCTACTTCCTGATCCCACTCTATTACCGCCTTAACACCTGCATCTACTAATGTGCCACCCTCACGGATTTCTCATTCTAGAATGGATCGTGATAAGACGTTAAAAATAGAATGGACCGAGTGGCGAGATTATCTTTTATTACACCCGAGTTCAGACATACATGACATATTACATTATTGGAGACATGCAATAGTAAGACGTTTTTCCTGTCGTTGTATTTTTGTTTGTCAATGTTGAGTTCCTTGCGTAGTTTTTGCCCTCCTTTCTCATTTCGCACACCCTCAGTTGCCGACAGGAAATTGGGGGTCAAAGATGTTGCGGTGTGTTTAGAATTTGAGGTCATTCTATCTTTCAAATTTCTTTGTTGTGATGAGTTCAGGTGGCTGGTCATTTTAAATCCTTCTGTCTGTGTGCAAGAATGAAAGATGGGGAAAGGGGTGAAATAAGGGCTGAAATATTCAGGACCACAAATCAGATTGCAGGAATCAGGATAGTTGTATGGCTATCCCTGCCCAAAAAGGGATAAAAAAACAACCATTCTGTCATGGTCTTCAAGATTTTCCAATCCACCAGTGAAGTGTCTCAGCCTGTGTTCTATAGTTTTTACCCCCCTTGGCCAAATACATGTATGCTATATTTTGAAACGATTATGAAACTTTGAAAGCGGTGTTTCACAATGTGAAAAATGCCAACTTTGAAGGCTTTGGTCTATAGCCAAAAGTGGTGTGCTCTCAAACATGACCAAGGGATTCAAAGTCGGAGATTACCACATTGTGGAGTCGCAACTGAGAAGTTTTCATAAGTATTTGAAGTGTGGTGAAATGTTGATGAATTTGAAAATTACTACAAGCAATCAAACGAGACTTGAGCAGACGATTTTCATTTTGTAGCTATGGACAACTAACATTGTGTAACTATGGACAACTAAAATTGTGTAACTATGGACAACTAATATAGTTAACATTGTTTAGTACATAACATAGAAACCTTAGTTTCACAACCAGCCTTCGTCACTTTAATGATCTTATACAGGCTGGCTCAACATCTTTGACCCCCTGCCCTCTCTGTCGGTGCCAACACCTCTCTCAGCCCTTAGAATGTGTGCACATGCTTCACTGATGAGTGTGGACCATTCACTTTAAAACTGATTCTATCAATCGAAGTTTTTCCTCTCTATGCCATGGAGTTGGGCCATACCATTTTCTGAAAGCAACAGCCGCTTGAATATTTTGGGGCTGTTTACATTTTGTCCCTTTATATTGGAATTTAATCCTTTCCTAATGAATTATTTGCAACACAGCTCACTCGGGAATCCACCTTGAAATGTCAAACATCTGGTCGCTTCACCGACTGTGCACCACTCACTGATACTACAGCGTCCGAAGACGTAGCGATTTTAAAACCCTTGGTCCATATTTTCAAAGCTGTTTTAACACTAAAATGCATTTTAGTCCAGAACTTGCATGCATATAAGCATGCAAGTGCTGGACTAAAATGCATTTTAGCGTTAAAACAGCTTTGAAAATATGGGCCTCAATGTTTCAAGATCTCTGGCATGGTTTAGGGTCCATACATTGGCCAGGTGCAGTGCTGCCATCTTTTGAGATATACAACAAAATAATTTGTTCTTTCAAGAAATGATACAAGGTCTACTCTATCTTTTACATGCGCAGAGAGGAAAAAGCATTTCATGATCAATCAGAATACCAGTAGATTAAATGCGTGCTGCTTGAGTCTTAGGGCTCTCATTTCCACCACAGAACACTCTATAGTTACATACATTCTCCTCTGCCTTTGAAATCTTTCATTATGGTTTTATTTGGTTAAGTAATTCTTACCACTGGTGACATGACTTGTGTGGCATATTTTGGTTCATTTAAATGTCAGTTTGTTAGAGGTAGGTATAGGTAAACAGTGTTAGCAAGATTGTTTTGAGCGTTTCATTGCCAGTTTGTTGCTAACATTAATGGTATGACCATCCTGAGGTCATCAAGGGTTCTCAGACTGGCTCCCTTCACGCACTGATGTTTGCGATGATAAAGGGAGCAGCACTGGACCACTGACAGCTCAGGATGTGAGTTGGCAGCTCTGTGTTGCCCATTGTTGCATTTGTCTTGAATGTTCTGTTTTGTTTTAATGCATGGCATGAATCTGGTTCTTACTCACCAAGGCTCAGTAAGACTTGTGGGCCCTTGACTGGCTTTCATTTTCCATCCGTACGTGACCCGTAACAGCAAAATGAGTCAGAATGCGCCGGAAAGAAGACCCTGAGATGACACCGGAGAACTACAGAAATGGACAAAGTCAAATTTCACAATGGGCAGGCAATCATGAAATCAACAAACTGTTGGTATCACCTTGGGTCTTTTTCTATGCGCATTCTGACTATTTTGGGGTCATGTAGTGAGACAGAATTCTGAACCAGTCAACTAACGCCCGCTGTACACGATCAAATTTTTCATCAAATTTTTGGGATATTCAGATTCCGGGCCTATTGTGCCTTCAATTATAAACCCGCATGTTGGCCTTTATTGAGCATATGCAAAAAATTGGATGAAAAATTTGATCGTGTACAGCGGGCATTAGTAACAAAATTTCAAATTTTATGTTTGTTTGAAGAACATGTACATGCGTTGAGTGTCAACAGGTACAGCTTTATCACTGTCTATACAGATTGTAGACAAATTGTCAACAGCATGTGAGTTGCCGACCTTTCAACACCACGCGACTGGTAAAAAATGTGATATCTTCACTGATATGTCGACAATGTGATGATCACTTGAGGTGGAACATCAATATTTGATATCAATTTCAAACATTAACGAATCCCAAGCACTGTGCGACACGCATCGTTTTGAATAATGCATGTTATGTTACAGAACCATGTCAGAAGTCACATTCACGCCCTTACTGTTAGTGGATATTGTTTGCCATTTTGCAACTTGTTTCAACAGGTCATTGTCTTTGATAACCTTCAAAATGCAAAAAAGTCACATCAGGTTTTAACGATTTTTCACAAGAGAGGGAATGCATGCTGTCGGCTAGATCCCTCATTCACTTAGGCCCTTCCCTGCCCCCAATCTGAAAAACCCTATCTTGAAATATGGGCCAATCATTACCATGGCCCTATCATAGCCATTTTCTTTAATTTTGACCACGTTGAAAGAAAATGTCTATAATTTTGTATCTAAAGTTCCCAACTTTCATTTCGCCCATTATTGTCAACTTTTGCATTTGACCACCTGTGCGTCTGATATCCAATAAAAAGCACAAAGAACGACTGACACACAAAGTGATACAAAACAGAAGTCGTCTCCGTACGTCTGATAAAAATATTGACAGGTATATAATGGTGCATCTTGTGATCGCAGCTTATCTTTTAGGGAGAAACTCTTCTCTGGTTCCCCTCATGACAGTCATGCAAATAAAATCAATGGCATTCCAGTTTGGTCTAATTAGGCCTAAATATTCAATAACTTCCTGCATGAGTGAAACGAAACACCAATTCACGGTATTGCGTCAATACCCATTGGAAATTCCATACCAGGACATACTCAGTGACATCACTATCAGACAACCAATCATACCGCAGACTTTGATATTGATGCCATTTGTGCTCTTACACTGTTTGGTTGTCCTCCCTCTGACATGACACATTCACCACACAAGCACCAACAAGAAAATCAACCCTTGTTGACACAGCGGTTTGGCTTCACTGCATGTTTGACCAAGGCTTACGTAAACAAAAGCTAGGATATAGTTCCCAAATTTCCCTCAGAACAAAGGCCTATCTAACTTCCTTTGTTCCCAGATCCTCATTAAGCTCCACAGTGGGATTGCCCTCATTGTTCAGCACAGCCATTGATGTCCTTTTTCTCCTGACCTCAGCTTTTCAAACGTCACAAACACATGTATTACGCCGTATATGGACCTTGCTCTCATGATTCACTATTTATAAGCTACAGACTTTCCAGTCATAGTTAGTCTAGTCAAAGATACTGAAAGGAGAACTTGGTGTTCAGAGAATTTGTCTTTCCTTGTGAAAGTTCAGGGATTTATAGAGTAGCTACCATACATACAGAACTCAGGAACTTTGGCTGATTATACGGAGTACAATCAAAATTTTATTTTGGAACTTGGGCGCCCTTGCTTCAGTCCAGTCGGATTAGGATTCTGAACCGTGTCATTGGAAGAGGTGGTCTGATACGCTTTATGTGCTGATAGGGAAGCTATAAACTCTAGGACTACTTCCAGAACTATGTCCAGTTCCAGTTGACAAAGGAGCATTTTAGGACTATTTATTCAAATTGATGTTCGACAAAATCAGTTGACCATGGCTGATAATTTAGAACGAGACTTTAATTTTCAACTCCAACAACCTTTTGCAATAGCCATAGAGTGGTACCACAGGAAATACTTCTGGTATCACGAACTTATCAGTTGTTTTAAAATACACGAGGTAGGTCCGATTTCGTGAGATTTCTCTGTTTTTTTACGTTGGAGGAATTATACAAGTACAATTCCTCCAAGTTTTGACTAACATATGTCTCATAATTGTGTGACAATCCATCAACAATTTGGTATATTGTACTATCAATTCCTCCATGATTGTACAGTCGGCCCTAACCCCCCCCCCCCTCCTTGACAGCAAGGAGAAAATTCAGGCGGACATTGATCATTGGCCTCGACCTTGTTCACCTCCAGACTCCATCCCTTTCATGACGTCTGACTTCCACACGTGTGGGCCTAAAAAACCAATAAAATGTAAGCCTATGCCAGAGTGGCAGACACTTCACACGAATATGGATCAATGGTTTCCTAGAACTTGTAATTTATTGCTACAGGCCCAGCCAATCATGGGCGGCCCATTATCACCGTTCAACAAGTGCACTTCTCCCCACAAAAACAGCTGTTGTGATGACATGTATGATATCACCGTCAGACTGTCTAATCGGAATTGATTAACGTTCAGAGCTTGTGAAGTCCTCTAAAATTTGCTGGCATATTTGGTTTCACGGGGACCCTGTTGCTCCAATTTTCTGTCTCGTCAAAGTCATCCAGTCCCAGCTGTCATAAGCCCTGACTTGGAAACTGTGTTTCCTGCTGGTATGCCTGTGGGTAGCTTAAAGCAAATTGATATCGAAAAAAAATTGATTTAGAAATAGAATTTGAAAGGGGACAAATTTTCGGGAAAAAATGTAAACAAACTTCTCCAGAATGTCAACAAAGAAATGTTCGTGCATTCTGATTGGCTGAAATTTTGTGTTTACAAACACCAGCCAAATGTAAATAAAATCCGCTATCAATTCGCTTTAAGCGACTGGCAGTTACTTGTTTTGTAATTACCGGTAACCCTAACCCTAATTTCTCAACTTCTAAAAATGGATTTTTTTCCCATCATATTGTTGTCCTCCACCCAGAGGTGTTGAGCAACAACCTAAATGCCGTCTGCTGATAAAGATTTATTGCTGTTGACGAATTGTACGAGGTCATTGAAAACTGGCAGGGTTCATCTGAGGTTGCATACCCCTATAAATCGTATTAAATGATCGTGTGTATAGGATTATGATGCAGATAAGCATTGACCTCAAAATTCATGCCTGGATTTTTCCTCAAATATCTATGACCTGAAAGTCATGCCTGGGGTTCATGACTTCAATACAAGGAAATATCCTTTGAAAATGTTTATCGACATCATTCAAATCACTCAATAAGGCCTTTTGGTAACTTTGAATGAAGGATGAATTGTGATGGGGAAGCCCAGTAGAATTTCCTATGTGGAAACCCTTGTGCAAGTGTGTGGGTCTCATTAAATGGGGTAGACTAACCATGTCATCATTATGATGATTTGCTCATTGAGAGCCAACTCCTGCAAAAAAATCTCCCTTTGAGGTGTAACTTCAGTCTGTGACTTCTGGCATGGTTCCATAGAGCATGTTGCAGTTGATATTGTGAATTTTGTTTGAATGACAGCGATTTTACATTTGAATATTTTAAACCAATCAAATATTCTATCAAACATTGTATAACACTGATTTCACCGTATTTTCAGATCATAGACATAGGGGAAAATGCCATCGTACCAGATGACTTCTCAGAAGAAGAGATACAGTCAGGCATGTGGTGGCGCCAGCTGGTGTCAGGCGGTGCAGCTGGTGCCGTGTCGCGGACGTCGACAGCTCCTCTTGATAGGTTAAAAGTTCTACTACAGGTAAGGGGCATATATTTCTACAAATTCTCGATAAATAGGTTCATTAGGGCAAGGCTTTTGTAGTCTGTGCTGGGCAAAGAAGCACAATAATGTTATGAACCTTTTCTTTGCTCTTTTGCTATCAAAAATACCGTAAGAAAACCATTTCAATGGAGCTTGTGCAGATGACATCATCAGAGAAAAATCCACCATCTTGACAGTCAAATTGACGTCAACGACTCGCGTGGTGCACTTTGTCGTTGGTGCAAATGGATTGTGTGTGACTTCAACAACCATGACGTGATCTACAATGGCGCATGTTGTCACTGATGTCAGCATGGTGGACTGCCGGTCAAAAGTGACGTCATAATGAGCAACTGCACAAGCTCTATAGAACTATGATTTTAAGCGGATGTCATATCAGATTGGTCTGCCATTGATCTTGATAAATGACCTCAAACTCCTCTTCACTTCAGGTGCACGCATCTAAGTCAAATAACCTCGGGATTGTGACAGGCTTTAAACAGATGTTGAAGGAGGGAGGTGTAAAATCTCTATGGCGAGGGAACGGTATCAACGTCCTCAAGATTGCACCTGAGACGGCGTTGAAATTCATGGCTTATGAACAGGTTAGTATTAAATTTGAAGGCACTGCTCATGTGAGAATTTCCTAGTGCGAGTTTGCTCTCCAGGGGCACCTCCAGTCAACCATAGAAAATTATGGGCAGTCGTTTCGAGAAGTTCGTTTTCATTCACATGTGTTTCATGTTCGCTTTTGCAGCTGAAACGGGCCATCAAAAGGGGAGAAGACCGAGAAATTCACCTGTGGGAGCGTTTCTGTGCTGGTTCAGCAGCTGGTGCTATAGCACAGTCTACCATCTATCCAATGGAGGTAAGTAGTTAACCCGCAGATTATTCACTACCGACGAGGGCCGAACACCAAGAAACTCCGATAGCACTAACAGAGAAATTCTGTAATGGTAAAAGGCATTGCATACCTGTCTGTTAGGCACTGTTTAATAGTGCTATCGGAGTTTCTTGGCGGGCGGCCCAGATTATATTTGTGTGGAGTTTGCAGCTAAATGCTACTTGGTCATCACTTCATCACAACTTGTTGAGGGCATTTTACTAAAAAGTGCAATTTTCCCCATTTCAGATGTTAAAAACAAGGTTAGCTTTGAGAAAAACGGGCCAGTACTCAAGTATCTTTGACTGTGCACAGAAGATATACGCTGCTGAAGGCCTCAAGAGTTTTTACCGTGGCTACGTTCCAAATATCTTGGGAATTATTCCATATGCTGGGATAGATCTTGCAATTTATGAGGTAAGAAGTCGTTGTTATTTACGTCACAAGGTTTCCATATTCTTGGCGATATTCATGTTCCAGGGAGCTAACCCAACGTTATTTGTTGTTATAATCCATGTTTCTGATTGTGGCCTTCGATGTTGCAGCCTTCAGATCTTATGACCTTCAAATCTTTTGATGACCTTCAAATCTTATGATGACCTTCAATTCTTGTGACCTTCAAATGTTGTGACCTTCAAATGTTGATGATTTTCTGCCTTCAATCTTCAGACTCTCAAGAATAAATACATCCATTCTCACCCAGACAATGCCGATCCTGGCATCTTCGTCTTGTTAGCCTGTGGCACGACGAGCAGTACGTGTGGTCAGCTGGCAAGTTACCCTCTAGCCCTCATAAGGACCAAGCTCCAGGCTAAAGGACCAAGTAAGTATTATGTCGCGTGTGAGGCAATTAATGATCAGACATAGAGCGCTGTCGGAGTGGCACAACGGAGGCATTGGTGCCCGTCACCTCTGAGGATCCAGGTTCAATCCCCGGTCGGACCCACTCTTCATGTGATCGAGCGGGCAGCTCTCTGTGAAGCTTGATTCATACTTTTGCACCGACGTCACGGCGCTACAGGGACGTTCTGAGCATGTCATGCGTTTGTGGCGTTCATACTTCTTGACTTGCGTGGCCCGTTGACGCAACATTGAAGCACCACGCCCAAAAAGATGAAATGGACTGAACTCAAGTGGATTCTGATTGGCGCACTGTCTTGCATAATGTCATGACGTCAAAACGGAACGTCGAGCGCAAGCATGCAACGTAATCATTTACGGCACAAATTCACTTTTCACGTCACGGATTCGTGAGGTGAAAAGGTTCCTGAACTTTTTAATTAAACTTAAAGAGGTTCAGGTTCCTGAACATTCCCAGAAAGTGTTCCCATCATGATGTCTAATGTGCTTCTTCTTTTATTCTTCCAGAACCCGGCCGAAGCGACAGTTTCGTAACCCTTTTCAAACACATATTACAGACTGAAGGACCGTTAGGCCTGTATCGAGGCATTGCACCAAACTTCTTGAAGGTGGCGCCAGCTGTCAGTATTGGTTATGTCGTGTACGAAAACGTCCGCAAAATGTTAATATCATAAAGGAGCTTCTGGAGAGCGTCCAATCAGAAAAGGGTTATTGATGGGATCACATCATGGAACGTTCGAAAAGTTCTGATGAGGAGCATTTTACTTTCTGTTTAATTCATCATTCATTGTGAAAGGGTTACAAGTCTGCCTCACATAATTCTGTCCCTGGTAATAGGTGGCGTCCACTAGAGCGCCGACAACATTAGAAAGGGTTGCGGAAGCAAATTACGTATGTCATTTCGGCATTCTTTTCGCATCAATGACTATTGGGCATTTTGCCCTCTCCCGAAAATGCAGAAATGCCGGGAAATGTTTAGGAATGATGAAGACAGTGAACGGAATCTTTCAAGAATATGCGGAGAGATTGCTGAATGAATGCGGATTTACTAAATTTGCGTTCCACGTCTTGTCTGCGCCCTAGTGGACGCCAGGTTTTAGGAACGTCACGTACCAACTCGAATACTAGCCCTATCTGAACAGATGTAGAGTTCCGTTTCTGGAAGTTAGATGTTGTGATTGCTTCACTGCTGGAGGGAGGCACATTCTGATATCCTCAGATGTTGCCAAAATACGCTAACACCTCTCGTTAGTTATGCTTAATCTTCTTATTCTGTGATATCTTGGCATTGTCTGATCGTCAGACTCGGAGCTGAACTGCCCGAGTCATTGATCCTGTGGCAATAATATGCATTTGAGAAAGATTCTTGTCCATGCTTAGTAAATACTCCAGAATTATTTTCATTCGTACCCAGCTATGGGTGAACAGGTCCGTATCCATCTCACATCTGTTTTGAACCCCACCTCATGTTCGAAGGGCCCTAAATAAGGGTCACTGAGACTAGTTCTTACAGGGTTTTACTATCAAAACTGTACTGTATTCTGTCGTTATTAACTTATTTCTGTGAGAGGTGAAGTCGTATTACGTTAATGATTTACTATATGGCTTGATCTTGGCTCAGAGATTGTCAACTTGTCCAGTTGTTGTAAAATAAATCCTGTACACTCTCAAAATTTCAAAGTGTAATTTATGTAAATCTTGCAATTTTCAGATTTTTATACCTGCTTGTATTATAAGTTGTAAACCATAAGTTGTAGTCACATTGGTAAGTTGAAGTTT
Source organism: Notospermus geniculatus (assembly GCA_002633025.1). NCBI lineage: Eukaryota > Metazoa > Nemertea > Pilidiophora > Heteronemertea > Lineidae > Notospermus > Notospermus geniculatus. Next base: position 136,142 of record NMRB01000767.1, on the reverse strand, counting down.
TAGTATAGTAGTTACAGTAAAATAATATTACTTTGAGGCATCAGGTGTTTGTATATCCATGGATCACGACCATATCAAATAAGACCTACAGAAAATTCAGGCTCAAAACTTTGAATTTCTTCAAATTTTTGAGATGAAACTTGACGAAATTCAAGGTTTTGAGCTGAAGTTTGAGGAAATTCAAGCTCAAACCTTGAATTTCTTCAAATTTTTGAGATGAAACTTGACGAAATTCAAGGTTTTGAGCTGAAGTTTGAGGAAATTCAAGCTCAAACCTTGAATTTCTTCAAATTTTTGAGATGAAACTTGACGAAATTCAAGGTTTTGAGCTGAAGTTTGAAGAAATTCAAGCTCAAAACCTTGAATTTCTTCACATTTTTGAGATGAAACTTGAAGAAATTCAAGGTTTTGAGCTTAGATTTGAAGAAATGACCGGTGAAGGGATTGAAATTTTTGTGATAAAACCCTGTAGAAATTGGAAGTTTTGAGCAAAAGCTTGAAGAAATGACTGAAGATTTTGCGAGGTTTTGGGATACGTTTGCCGGTTCCTGGCATCTTGAACCATCACTGGTTCATATTGCTACACCTTAGAGGACTACACTCTATGTGAGTGTAGAGTGTACCAGTACTCTGAAGGCGAAGTGATTGTCGGCCTTGACGTTGCAAGATGTATCCTGGCTGTTCTTCGGTTTTCGATTGCAACTCCTAATTCAAGATGAAGATGAACACCTTTAGCTTTTCGCCTGGTGAATTAGGTTGGCCTGAGTTGCACAAAAGTTTGAAAGAAACTTCATTGGGGTTTGGAGGAGTGTTGAGTTCCTATCTCATCTTTTATTGTTGCTGAAGAAAGCAGTTGAATAATTGGTTATCTAAATGAGGTTGCAGTAGCATCATTTCTATTGCCAGACACAGAATTTATTGGCTCCTTCACAAAATTACAGAATCCTGTAAGGGAATATGCCTATTACCGGTAGTCGTCCACATTATATTAGGTACCGGTATTTTGGAGAGAAAAGTTGGGTTTCAGCTCAAGGAACAAACAAGTATATCATTACTATGGGGTTAGAATTTAACATCGATATAAAACTTGGTGGTGAGAGGCAGTTGTCAGTAACTCACACATAACCAGTCAGGTTTTACTGACCAATATTGCAATTAAATTGGTGCGGTTCATATGATTTTAACTGTATTTGTATATGTTGGCGGCGTTACGTTCACATTCCTCTGTGGCCAAGAACAGCCTGAAACTTTTACTGATGCAACAAGATTGCAATGTTGCTAAGTTCATAATTTGAAAACCTGGGGGTTGAAAATAGTTCAATGCTCTGGAGCAGGATTTCAGCTGCATTAAAGCTCCAGAGGAGCACTTTCTGAAGCTTCATTACATCCATCATAATTTCCACCAAACTGCACAAGTGCTGATACCAACAGTGACAGAAAAACTGAGCTGTTGGTAACAACTTCTGGTTGCTAGTCTGCAAGTTCTGCCTTCAAACTCAGTGATTATAGAAAGTTTCTCATTTGCACCTTTACCTGGCAATCTAATGATATTCAATTTAACTTTTAACTTTCTTAGCCGTGCAGCGTAGTTATAGTTAAGGTCCATCTAGCTTCTTAATTGTTGTCACAATTTAGGTAAGATTTTAAAAAGTTCTAGGAAGAGCCAATGTCAAAAATATTTCATTTGATGTTCTATCGTAATTTTTTGCCATGAATGTGGCTCTTTTCTTCGTCACATGTTGTGACTTGTCACATGAAATTCCCAGGCCTTTCCGTTTGACAGGCACGAAAACGCATGCGCTTCGCAAACAATAGATTTTCTATTGTTTGTGAGGCGCATGCATTTTCGCGCCCGTCAAACGGAAAGGCCTGAATTCCCCACTGAGTCCTCGGACATTAGGCCTATTCCATAAATTGGAAGTATTTCATTGTAAAGATTGTTTATTGCACAAAATAGTTCATGCAGCAGTCCTTATCTCAGGGTACGTACAGTGGAACCTCCCAATTCTGGACACCTTTTGGACGGATAGATGCTGGCATTAAATAGAGGTGTCCTTGTTACAGAGGTCAAAAGGAAACTATAGAAATGACCAAATTGGGACTGCCTTGGTACAATTCGACCTACGTACAACCTTGGAGGAATTATACTGAATACCGGTTATATAGTATAATATACAGTATAATTGATCAAAGGTACAACTTATCCCAGGTACAAATTGTTCTCAATACAAATTGTCCTTGAACTTGTTGTCTTTACCCGGTAGAAGAGGTGTGTCCTGCTGTCAGAGGTGTCCACTTTGGGAGGTTCCATTGTACAAGATATTTCACGCAAGCTCAAAGGTCAGTTTTGCAAGGATAACATATATTAGTGAAATTTTCACTTGGTGCAATTGCCATATGATTGCTTAATGAGGTGGAATTAATCATTTTGCACCCTTCATTCATAATGTGAATAGTTCTGTATAAGCCAGTGAAACTTTCTGTACATATCTGTTAGGTATACTTGAAGCTTTATCACAAAAGCACATCTCCTTTGAGAGTTACAGTACCCATTCCTGCGTTCTCTGGATTGAACTAAAACAGTTTTGTTATTTGATCATTCGGTGGCTCGACCCGTTTCAGATGTTGCTACAGTAATTGTACTGTTATGTAAGTTAAAAGCTTCAGTACAATGTTAATTGTAATCAATTTTAAACATCATGATGTATAAAGTAAACATTTTTATAAAGTAATGATTCTCTTACTGTCTTGTTTTTGAAGAATCTTTCAACGTAACATTCCTCTTCGTGCTCCACCCATTCCCATACATTGTCCCAACCCATGGAACAGGAAGAAACACTGACACAGAAGTAACTTTGTTCAAGCTGGCTATCGCCAGGGACAACGTCACTCACCCCACCATACCCTCGTCTTCAGGGAGGTGTTTGCTCATTCCATGCTTCTGTTCATTCCGGTTCTTGTGAGGGCACTCACAACATCCAGAGTGCAGTGTCAGAAGTGCAACAATAAGAGAAGGAAATGACCTGGGGACGAGGCTCGCCAAATTGACATTGGTGTAATGCCTGTAGTTGTCCCCTGTCTGTCAGTGTTCCCTAACAATAGACTGATGGAATCAGCCATGACTTGCTAATTGGGGGGATACACTCAGATGAGCCAATTCTGTATGAAAAACACCGCCTTCCACGCCCCGAGATGGGTCATTGTAGTTCTTACATTCTTTCCCAGATGGCGTCCGTGAGTATCCTAGGGTTTATCATGAAATTTGAGGGTAGGACTTCGTGACTTTAAAATATCTCTAAGTGACACCAGCTTGAGAAGGCTTTTTCTCACTGGATTTGGCCCAGCGTACGCCTGCCACAACACCATCACGGTGGTAGGCTTACCAGAATACCACACCCTCAAGTGACGTTGAGCGGGGCACATTCCTGACGTGGGTGCATTTGTAAACGTCATTTTCAGGACCAGTGAACATAAACCAGCCCTAGAGACAAAACAGACCTATATTATTGTCCTATACCTGAACTTAATTACCAACTATTCGCGCATGACCAACGGGCCGCGTCTCCTCGGGCCGTCGTCATTTGCGTTGCATGGATTTTGCCGTCTCGTTTGTCGTCAGGAGTATGCAATAGTTCCCTGAACAGTTCGCTCAAGAATCGATCGAGATTGGGTCCGAGAAGAACTACTCCGTCGTCGCAGTATGAATTCGAATATATAGGAACATTTGGGATACTTGGAGGAATATATGGATATTTTAGTATTTTTCAGAAGATATTGTGATCGATCTTTTTATTTTTTGTGGATTAGAAGGTTTTAAGAATGGGATGTTGTGACAATAAAGTGGAAGATGTCGAACATAAACATGGTGAGTTTTCCCGGTGTAACGTTTTCTAGTGTTCCCTATATCTCAGTGTTTCCATACAAAAGACAGCTAGGACTTTTCAATAGGGGACGCAGAGAAATCGGTCACTCGCGTTTCATAGTGCGCCCGATACAATGAGGGGAACACTGAGAATTGGGAATAATGTCGCACTCCACACCTGGTGATATTATAACTAAACTAATATTATACGCATTTTGTCCTCGTTCCAAGGCTGATATGGGGCTATATTCTGGCGGCACATGAAATCAGAACCGCAATATCATCTGATCATGGCGACACCCCCTTTCTAATCTAAATCATTCTTGGGTAAATCACGGGATTTTATAACACTTCCATGGGTAAATTCTGTAAAGACGTCTTCTGTTCTGCCATTCAGTTTCACAAGCAGACGATTTGATTCAGACCAGGGGAGGTGCCGCTCCTCTGCGGGGAGGTCCTTGTGTCGCGTTTCGGCGAATGTCGGCGAGCTCCATCCTACAGGACTCGTTGGTCTCCTCAAGTCAACATATTGTACTCCATTCACTGAGTCCTTTTTCAGAGGAGTAGGCCTAGTTTGTCTTGGTCGTCAGTTTGCAGGACGTTCTACCATGAAAGTATTATAAAGAATCTTTATAGTATTCTTCCATGGTATGACCCACTGGCGCTGTTTATGACACAAACAATAATCAACAGTCAGCAGGGTTCAGCAATTATGGTTACATAATTAATGGTTCATTAGCAGGTGGGCATTCCATCGTCATGACAACAATGGGTGACTCAATCACATCAAATATGCGCAAGTAAATATGCAGACGACAAGCAATGATTACAATTTATGTTGTTTCCTTGGTTACCGATCAACATAGAAACGTAACCCTGAAATGAATGAATGGTTCCGCACAAAACTACAGGAAGAATAATATTTATGTAACGATAATAATATTATAACCTTGTCATTTCAAGGAAGGCTATCTCCGATTCATTCTTAATGAATTCATCTTACTGATCAACAATACAAAGGTTGCTTTGCACTGGACCAACATGCCATTTCCTCTCAAGACCACTGCAATGCCATTTCCTCTCATGATCATACCGTTGCCATTTCCTGTCAAGACCACGTCATTGCCATATCCAGAGCAAGACGTCGCCATTTCCTCTCAAGACCACGTCGTTGCCATTCTTCTCTCAAGACCATGGCATTGCCATTTCCCCTCAGGACCATTTCCTCTGAAGACCTGGCATTTCCACTTCAATCCTCTCAAGACCATGGTATTGCCATTTCCTCCCAGGATCATTTGCTCCGAAGGTCTGGCGTTGCCATTTCCTCTGAAGACCATGATATTGCCATTTCCTCTCAGGATCAATTCCTCTGAAGGCCACGGCATTGCCATTTCCACTCAAGATCATGGCATGCCATTTCCTCTGAAGACCATGACATTGCCTTTTCCTCTGAAGACCACGACATTGCCATATTTCCTCTCACGATCATTTCCTCTGAAGACGATGGCACTGTCATTTCCTCTAAAGACCATGACATTGTCATTTCCTCTGAAGACATTCAAGACCATAGCTCTCTCGCTATGGCCAACGAAATTCGTGACCTCTCAGAGATCACGAATTTCGACGTTTTTTTCAAAAACATCAATGCATGTCTTGCCACTCGTCTCAGCAAAATGCCAAGCATGTCGTCTGAAAACATCAGACAGAAAAACTAAAAAGTATGCGTTGAAATCCATCATTTTGTTAGTGACTGAAGCACACTACAGTCCGAAATGTGCTCTCGGGGAAATACAATGTATCAACAAAATAAATCGCTTGTTATGGTTTCCGATCTCAAGATCGGAAACCATATAGTGTTTGGTCGTGGTGTCTGTCTGTGTGTGTGTCTGTCTGTCTGTCTGTCTGTCTGTTCAGTCTGTCACACCTGTAACTTTGTTCCTGCAAGAGCTACAGACCTGGAAATGTGACCTACCCCTAGGTTTCATGACCTGAGCTACAAGATGGAATGAAAATTTCCAGTCTCCGATACCTGGTTCATGGTGAAATTGACATATCAAAAGTTGAGATTTTGTCTGTCACACTTTTGTTTCTTGAATAACTTGTCTCCGACGCCAGGTAGAGCACTAGCAACAAGTTCCTTCCCTATGTTTATGGCCCTTGGCAAGATACTGGCACCAACAAATTCATTCTCCAGTGTCAGCATCATAATGATATTGATATATCAAATTTGATATTTTGACATATCGGGAGATCTGCCACAGTAAGTGACTTGAAACTGGTATCAGAACATCATTGCTCATCCACGGATGTTATTGCAACTGAAATTTTCAGTTTGCACCTGCTCGGTCGCATGATATTTGCTGATATCATGGTGAGATTTGATATTCAAATTTGATAACATGACATAAGTCAGAATCTGGTGATGGTAGAGACCTAAAACCTTCACCTACACCTAGGTTATCAAGGATGAGCTTTCAGATTACGCAATGACCTTGAAGGTCAGAGGTCAAGGTCAAGGTCAAACAGTTCTTAAGTGCAAATCTCCTCGGAATTTCAGGAAAAAACGAATTAGAAGCCTGAATTTACCATCCCCGATAGGTTTAATCAGGGATCCTGTCCCAGTTATGCAATACTTCTCAAGGTCAGAGGTCAAGGTCACAGCCAACCATCACAAATAACATGAGACAGAACCTGGTGATGGTGGAAGCCTAAAACCTTCATCTACACCTAGGCTATCAAGGATGAGCTTTCAGATTACACAATGACCTTGAAGGTCAGAGGTCAAGGTCAAACAGTTCTAAAGTGCAAATCTCCTCAGAATTTCAGGGGAAAACTAATTAGAAGCCTGCATTAACCATCCCCTATTTGTTTAATCAAGGATCTCTGTTCCAGTTACGCAATACTTCTCAAGGTCATAGGTCAAGGTCACAGATAACTAGCTCTAGAGTAGTAAACTTATCATCGGAAACCATAGACATCGCTCCGATGTCCTTTTCTTGTTTAATCAAGATTGGATCATTATTGGTCCAACATATTAAAATCAACAGAGAACGTTTGTCTATCCTGAGGTTATATCAATTTATAAACATGCTCGGACAAATTGCTCAATTTCGATTTTCTCTGTGTCGCTGTGGAATCCTTTTTTTAGAATCGTGGGGCCTTTGACATGGAAACGAATTGTTGAAGTAGGCCTATAGGATTGGTGAGACAAATTGCTCTTAGCAAAGTTTAAAGCTGACCTATTTCCATTACGTCACCGCATAGAGTGACAAAAAACCGGTACCTGCCGTGCTGTGGAGCGGCAGGATTTTTTGTCACTCTATGCGGTGGCGTAATGGAAATAGGCCGGCTTTAAAATAGGCCATTCCAGGTTGGGTTCGTCAGATCAGATCTCGCATCTAGGGGATTACACTGCCATACCACCCGTGGCCTCAGTCAAGTGTATGAACGCGATGACCAGTTAACCCCAAAGAACTTGGAAGTCCAATTACATTGTATTCTCATAAATAATGCCTGACCCTCCTTGTAATCTGCCTTTATGTGTTCGTGACGTCAGGAATCGATAAGGATTCAAGGTTTGTGTGTCCTGTTGCCACAACAAGGCTCTTAGTTCCGCCAAAACAGTAAATAAATAAGAAGGGCCCAAGTCCCAACGATATTGACTTGCCCTCTGACGTCACGCGGGCACACTCCTCTAGTCTCGGTCACCCAGCGGGCTGTTCCGAATCTGGGGAATCGCATCAGTGGGAGAACACTGCGGGACAAAACCGCTGGCTGCGCGAGACTAGGCCTACTCATTTGTCATGGAGGTCACGTGCCTGTATCAGCCAATCAGCTTCAAATCATGCGCTGTTCCGCCGCACGCCGTCAATGCCACAGCGTGCAAGGGGAACAGGTGAAGATTATTGGCTTTCATGAGAACACAGTGTATTTGCTGTATCGAACCTTACCAACTGTGATTTGTTGATCTAGACAATAAATAATTGACAGATTGGTGTTGGTGCTCTGGAGGAAATGATGGAAGTCGTCACGAAACTATCGATGCTTTCCTGGCTGGCCATGAAGATCTGACCGGTTCTGCAGAAATCACAAATTCTTGGCTTCCTGATGTTGATGCGAACATCTACACAATGAAGCAATTTCATACAAATGTACCATGTCAGAATACGCCCCGAGTTGTGTAGAAGTTTTGGAACCTCTTGTCAACTGTCTGTCTTCGCCAACAACAGTTTTTTCGCCCCCGACTTCAAATCGCCCCACGAAAACCTACACGGTGCACATCCGGCGAACTGGCGAACAAAATACGACGTGGTTTTAGCCCTAATCTGTAACTGGGCGGAAACCAGCCTTTTAAGAAGAGTACCGTAAAGGCCCAAGTGTTATCCCCCCGCCTCTAGCTTCTGTCTCACGATTACATCAGAAAAAGAATCTCATAAGTTACTCTCAGTGATTTGAAATCTCTGCCAGATCAATATAGGCCCCGAATTTGTCATAATCAAACGGTCAAGTGTAATTGCGCCTTATATCACATATGCTGTTCCGTCGCACAACTTCGACCGGCTGTCGTCTGGTTTCGTGTTGCAGGGAGGCCAGGTTCGCTTGGCAAATCCATCACAACAAAAATGGCGGACGCCAGGACCAAACATTCGGGATACACGATGATTCGGGCGTATTTCGACGTCTTGTGTCAATTATTCTGCCCAAAGACATAGATATTGTCATCGTTCTTTCGATTATTGAAGGAATTTCTTGATTTACTGGCTCAGCTTTGGATACCTTAACAAATCTTCGTTTGGAGGCAGTGCTAGGCCTACGCCTAAAATGGGCGGGAAAAGGCGCAGAACGTACGGGACCAATGATTCCGGTCGTCGTCGGGGCATTTTCACCGTTTATGGCTACTCGCAGCCGACCGAGGAGGAAATGGAACTTCTCGCGATGTCCAGCGAGACCTCTGATGAGAACGAGAGTTGGGGTAGGCATCAAAAGCTACGAAGGTTCTCGCCGTTGTCGGTCAGCCATGGAATGATTATAGACAAAGGCAGGGGTGGGAATGACAGATCTTCCTGATCAGCAAAATGAAGTACCTGCCGCAGGGAACTCCTCCTGCAGAAGGCGTTTGAATACGATTCGGTCCGCCAGGCGGCCGCAGTCTGACGTCATTTCTGCTTACGTTGTCGTTCGCGTTAGGCGCCTCAACGTTTCTATTGTCACACTCCAAACTTTTCTGAAGACCTCGATCCGTTTTGTCATCGAAAGACCACACACTTTTAATGGCTGACGAACCCCTATTCAGGCTGGTGATTTCATTTCACTGTATTACGAAGGATCGCAGTTCCTTGCGTTTTTGTTTGCCGACTGGTAAACCTTTGGCCATTTAAACCTAGCGTCCACTAGGGCGCGGACAAGATGCGGAACGCAAATTTAGCAATTCCGCATTCATTCCGCGTATTCTTGAAAGATTCCGTTCACTGTCTTTATCATTCCTAAGCAGTTCCCGGCATTTCCGCACATTCGGGAGAGGGCGAAATTTCCGCATCCAAATTTTGATCGAGACCAAAATTTCGACGCGGAAATGAACTTCCCGACACCTTCGGCAACTTGTCTGCATTGTCGTGCGGACATCGTCAGGACATCCCGCCTTTCTGTAACACTTCTGCAAACG
>NMRB01000767.1:114951-126000 GCA_002633025.1 Notospermus geniculatus | reverse complement strand
TAAACTATGATCCCTATGGGCCACAATACACTTTCAGATTAATAGGCAATACTGCTACTGAAATGTTACCATTTTCAGCGTACGTTTACGGAGACCCAACCATTTTGATTTACCCAACGGACAGCAACGGCGAAATCTGTGGATATGGATCCAAGGCGTAAGTTGTCATCTTCGCGTTTATTCGGCAATTTCCGTGGCTGGCCGAAAGTATGACATCACGTCTCATTCATATTACATTCTGAGAAGGGAGTCATTGAAGGAAGTAAATGACTTAACTTGAATATTTCAGATCCACCCCGAATTTGGTCTTCTTCGACATGCTTCAGTGCGCAAGGATGGGTCCTGCAGTCTTCATCAATGGATGCCCCACGCCGCAGGTATGACGTCATTAAGCGCCACCTAGGGCTGAAAACCAAACGCCCTTGATTGAACAACTGGGATTATTTTATCCCACTTTTGAAACCGGTTTAGTTTCTCGCATTCATTACACCGGCATGTTGTCTAATGGCGGATTTGCCGCGTTTTCCACGACCGAACGGTTGGTCTCGGACCGCTTTAACCCCCCCCCCCAAAAAAAAAAATTGTGCACCTTCTTCCGTTTCTCTTAGGTCTGCGTTTCGTCGTGCCCAAGTAAATACTGGGTGTACACCTACGCGGCTGCCGTGGAGGTCGCCGGATTTTCTGCCACAGCCAGAGGCGACATGATCTGCAAATCTGGGGTGGACCCGGCTGTCGGACAATATGCCTCAATGGTGAGTAATGTAGGCCTATACAAAGATCCGAAGTTGGTCTTCAGTAGCAAATACAAAACGCAAAAAAGCTGCAGGCAGGCCTACTTTCACTTTCTCCAGGAAAACATTTTTCAAAATCGTTCTTCCCACAGTAACGTGCGTGCATCGAAGTTAAGTTTTTAGGGCTGTACAGAAGAAGGGAGCGTACTTTGGGACACATTTTCGGGACCAACCCGTAGCACATGACGACCAAAACATACGTAGATATACCAGACAATGCAGCTATGTAATTAGCCTAAACGCATATATCAATATTTCAGAAGCGCACAGAAAGGTGATTTTAACATCGAGATTGTTTCTCTACAGTATTAATTATTAATGATCGTTGCCTCTGACAACGGGAATGCAATTTCTTTCGTCGGGAACGAAAAAGTAGAGTTTTATGGTGAATAAATCCGATTTTCCCAATACGAGATGAAAAACGGGTACACATCCTGAGGCGTCTCTGTAAATATGTCTGGTGACGTAGGCCTCAGTCTCCAAACAGAACGATGTGTCGACTGCAACAACAGAGAAACATGAATCGGCTGGCCGACAGCAACTTTTACGAACTCAACACTTCTACAAGCAAATTTTACGTAATCAACACTTCTACACATTATATAGGGAGGTTCAGATACGCAACGTGGACGGGAAAGAAAACAAACTTGCTGCATGTAATTGAATTTGCTGAGACGATCGCCGTAAAAGTAATCTCTATTACGTTTTCAGTCAATCTACAACTTGGTCAAGAATGATTACTGCGCTCCGTACTACGTCGACAGCACAGCGTGTGAGTAAAAAAGCTATACATTAATATAATTCAGAAAAAATGAATATAATCATGATAATGCAAGGTGCCATTAGTGTCAGTCTGTTTCTCGAAACTACTAAATCGGTAGCATAGCGTGAATGTAACATTTTTCTGAAGTAGTTGCTTAGTGACGAAATGCACTTGAAAATCATTGCCTCGTTCAGGCTCCAGAAGTAAAACGGAAGTGCCCTCGCCGAACCTGTTCACTTTGTTCAAGTGGTGAAAATGGCGGCGTTTTGGGTACCTCTTTCATTATTCATTGGCATTTTTCGATTTGCTGCTGGATAATTGAATGTGCACATCCGAAAGGTGATGGTTTCCTGTATCGACGTGGCTGGCCTCCTCAAAACAGTCCAACCAGTACCGTGGGAAAGACTGCCGTCTGCACATAGGGCCTCGGCGATTGGTTGTTTCTCGTATTTATACGACCAATCACGCAGGATTCGCAACACGTGGAGCCAATCAACGCCCGTCTTACTGACGTGGCGGGAATTACGAATACAAGTTGCCTGGTTGGCCGAAAACAGGGAGGGGCGGGAACTAACATAAATGTTGATTTTCACTGCTTCTATTGTTTTCCAGTCGTCGGACGTTGCGTTCCATCCATTTTCAACCACATTACAAACCTTGCCGCCGGTCTTTTTACCACAATAAGCAACTCGAATTACACGATTGTAGACAAGGACAACTCAACGGTCACCGGATCGGCGCTTGACACAGCCACGGGGTAAGCTCGCGTGACGTCATCTTCGTGTCTTGTCTTCGGTAATTTTCGTCGGACATCGATCGTCTGCCAGTGTGAGCCTGACGAACATAGTTACCTCAAACTTGTACAATTTTATTGTACTTACATGTCATTCTCAGTGGTTTCTCACCCAGCACCCAGGAGCAATCAGCCAACATTTTACACGGTGCTCCATGCAGAAAATTTGAATGTACATAAAAACACTTTCAACTGGCAATATCCGTTATTGAAGATAGATATTTGAGGAATTCTCAATGCGCACCGGAGGATAATAAAACATTTTAATTCTAGAAAAAGTTCAATGATTTTAGATCCGAGGTATATTTTCTCCGAATAGGCCTATCATTGATTTTTTTTCATCTTAACGACAATGTTTGTACTAAGACGATCCCAGTTTTGTCAACAATCCTCGGGGCTGCTGCGTTGCTTCAACCAATCAATTTGCTTGGATGCATTTGCCCCGGGGCACAAAAATAAGAACGTTTGCCAAACCTTCAATTCGGAACATAACATATGATATCTTTTTTGGTCTGAATGTAAACTCCGTCTTCCTTCAGGGTCTTGTCAACCTTCCTGAGTGCAGTCTCCGTCGTGGAGGCTATTTTCGCCGACTGCAGAGCCTCCTGGTGGATGATGCTGATGTAAGCCATAACATCATATTTTGGAGCTGGGATTTCTCCAAGTTTTCCCATTCTTCAGAGGAAATGGAAAGTGTAACCAATATAAATTCCTTTTCTTGCAGCTTCTTCGGTATCGCAACCATCGTCTGCCTAGTGTACATCCTGCTGATGCGGTGGATTGTGGGTTTTATGGTGTGGTTGACGCTCTTCCTGTTCGTCGCGCTCTTCGGATTCTGTAAGTAGTGACGTAGAGGCCACGTGACAGCGATCGTCTTGTCCTATTGGCTAATTTGGCGGCAATCTTGCCACGTGACAGTACGACGTAGAGGCCACGTGAGAGTTATTGTCTTGTCCTATTGGCTAATTTAGCGGCAATAGTGATCATGATATCACTCGTCAAATGTGATTAAATTGGCCGAGAGGGTCTTCTCCTTCGATATACCGAGTTCAACGAACTTTCGTCTCTGCCTTTCAGCTACCGGTTACTGTTTTTACCGATACGTGGCGCTTCTGGACGACCCGAACTCTAACGGCGCCTTTACCTTTACCACAAATTTGAGTTACTATCTCGGTCTCAGAGACACGTGGCTCGCTTTTGGTGAGTACATTTCCTTGATTTCCTTCTTCGAAATGGAGAAGGGCCTATCCCGGGGGGCCTATTTGTAAGAAGTCAAGTTTGGGATGTGATAGTGGAAGCTGCAACGGCCAAAACCCTGATACGTGGACAGCCTCGCGTGGTCCCATGGTCAAAAGGAATTACATATCGCGAACTGAATATCCGGCGCCTGATGTAATACCCGCAGTTGCTCCACGACTGCCAGTGTCCCCAACAATAAACTGACTGAATAAGCCACGACCTGATGTAAGAGGAAACGCACATAGTGTCAATCTGCTTCTGAATCAAGTGTTTCCCAAATAATGTGGGGTAACACTCGGCGATTGGTACCGTAATACACAGAAGGGCGTTACCACTAGTCACAGAACCTACCCCGAGGGGTTTGTTAACAGGTAGATAGCCCAGTATTTGTGTCTGTTTGCAGGTATCATCTCGGCCATCATCTTGCTCATCATACTCATCATCTTAATCTTCTTGAGGACAAGGATAAGAATAGCAATAGCCATCCTCAAGGAAACGAGCAGGTAAGAACATGTTGGACATCGCCTCAGACCATTCTCAACGTAGAGCTCGAAACTGTGCCAAATTTCTTTACCGAAGAAATTTGGGTCTTCGAGTCTTTCTCACGGAAAGACCCGAAGTGTCTTTCCGTCTACAAGGGATCTTAAGTCTACAAGGGATCCAGTCCCCTGTTCTCGACAACCAACGATTTTTCGTCAGGATTGGCCAGAAATTGCATCTCAAAACATTCCAAAGACCCCTCGGCGTCCACCTTCAACGGTGCCTGTGGCTACCATCTCAGATTCGAAGAATACAGAATGGCGCAAGAAAGATTTTGTACCATTCTCGTTGATTTGCGAAGTTAAGAAATTGACCGCATCGTTCTTGTGCCATTACAGAGCCATTGGTCACATGATGTCCACCCTCCTGTGGCCGCTCTTTCCGTTCATTCTTCAACTGGCAGTCTTCACATACTGGGGAGCAACAGCCGTGTATCCTTTTGCGAGAAATTTCTGTCTGGTGAAGGAAAAAGAGTTGTTATCGTTTAGGCGTGGACTGAGTCAGCTGGACGCCGGGTTTCACTCACTTTGTTCCTTAACGCTCGTCCAGCTATCTTGCCTCATCAACAAAGACAGATTTTAAGTACTCCAATATTTCTAGCAGCAACCTTTTCCAGAACATTCCATGTGACCCGGTAAGTTCGTGAGATCTCATGACCATGTGCACGACCGTCCTCCCCTATGTCGGATCAAGCAATGGCGTATGTTCTTGTGAACGTTGGGGCGAATCAATGCCGAGGAGCCTTCTCTCAATGACGGAAACCTTGATTGGGAACCTGAAAAAGTACAAACTATCCAATGTGACAAGACGTTGATTCATGGGCCACTTTTCCGATACAATCCTTGACATTTTTCAACGAAACTCTTATCTTCTGACGGCAAAAACCATCCTGAGAATATCAGGCGTTCTTACTGCTCGCTACCTTCGTCGCCGCAGACAGTTTGTCTGCGGCGACGAAGGTAGCGAGCAGTAAGAACGCCTGATATTCTCAGGATGGCAAAAACGGTGTGACCGTCTTCTCGAATGACTTTTACTGATTTGCACCGATGCTCCATTTTTCAGACGAAAGCAAACGATACCGCTTCTTCCATTTGCCAGTTCGTCAAATATGGCACCAACGAGTAAGTACCGTACTTTGGTGTAGGCTACACTTCGTGTCCAGGCTTACTCCTGGAGCAGAAGAAAGATTTGGGGACAGCAATGAAGCTACGAGATCGTCGTAGTCATGACAGCAGGCATCTTGCCCTGTGTTCCAATCATTCCTACCCTCGCTTACTCCACGAAGGGAGGTAGTCGGAGGGTGAAGTGACCGTAGGCCTTGGTTTATGGATAGCATCCCAAAGACATCGTGAATGAATGGCCTATGATGGCTGTAGATCTGGTGGGATGGCATCCTCTCGGCGAAGGGGCTCCGAAATTATCTCCTCCGTCCGACAACCGCTCGCTCCATCGTTGGGAGCGGTCGGGACCGTAAATGTCCTGAGTTTCTCAAGATGGCGGGATGGTGCACAAAGTGACCACGTCGGTTTTCTTGTTTCCTGACTCAGCCTGTATCACATCGTTCTCTTTCAGCTATGTGATCTACCTCCAACTGTTCAACCTTTTCATGTTGTTCTGGTTGGCGAATTTCGTTGTTGCCATGGGACAGATGACGTTGGCAGGGTCATTCGCTTCCTACTATTGGGCGTTCTCAAAGCCACATGACATTCCAGCGTTCCCATTGGCTGCCTCGCTCTGGAGGTCATTCAAGTAAGAAATTACATAAACGTGTCTGTGTTTTTCTTTTGACTTGAGCTCGGGCAAACGTATGCCTTGGGTATCCCTGCTCCAAGGATGAAACCATTTTGTTGTGGTTGCCTTTCTCAGAAGACGTTCCTCCCGGCTTCGATGGCGACCGAAGGACAATTTTATATCATGGGTCGTTACATTTCGCTCTCACACACTGCTGCTGCCTCAGCGTCAACCGATCCTCCAACCATTCTCTCACACTTTTTGGTCAAGGTTGAGCAAAAGAAGGGGAGCACTTCAAAAGACGTTGTTCGGAGTCTACTCCCGCAACGTTGGACAGGATTTCTCTCTGATACTGCATCGACAGCTTCCTGCTTTCTCCCATTTCAGATATCACCTTGGCTCCATGGCGTTCGGATCCTTAATCGTCGCTATTATCCAGCTGATCAGGGCAATATTGGAGTATCTTGACAGGAAATTCAAGGCATCCGAGAACCCGGTGGCCAAGTTTTTCTTGAAGTAAGTGGAATACGGTCATCACCATCAACGACATGCATCGTATTAGACGTCTAATGGATCCTGCTCGCCACACCCACTAGTCAACGCCGTGGCCCATCGCTATCAGCAAATGACTTGACATTCCCATCCTTTTTGGCTGTTGTGACGTAAGATTGTACTGAACGCGCCGGTCACCCAAGTAGGCCTATACTGCTGCCCCATCATCGTCGCTCAACTTCTTGCTCGAGGCCAACGCGCCTACCACAAGGCAGTTGTCCTGAAGGAAATCTTCCATGGCCGGCGGGGAAGACCGTGCCATCTGGGGATACAGTACACACTACAGATAATCCTTTCAGTCCCCTGCCTGCATCCATGTTCCAATGGACGCAGATGACCACGGTACGTTGTCTCCTTTTTCAGATGTATGAAATGCTGCTTCTGGTGTCTTGAGAAATTCATCAAGTTCATAAACAAGAATGCCTACATAATGGTAAGTCGAATATCCTTTACTTTTTGAAAACACATCTTTCCGGGTAGATACTTCTTAGAAAAAGGATATTCGTGCCAGAAAGCCTACCGCCGTAACTTCACACGTCGCCGACATGCGTCCTTCAAACTACTTGCAGTCTCCTGTATAGGCTCAAAGCCCTCACGGCTTAGGCTCCAGAGGCCCAAAGAAAGGCGACCAACACAAATATTTTCATAAAAGTCAATGACTTTCCCCATGTTTCAGGTTGCAGTATACGGCAAGAACTTCTGCTCGTCAGCCAAGCATGCCTTCTCCCTCATCATGCGGAACATTGTTCGGACGGTGGTTGTTGACAAAGTCTCAGATTTCATCCTCTTCGTATCCAAACTGGTTGTGGTCGGATTAGTGGGTAGGTCTTCTGATGTGTGCCACTGTTCATCGTTTCGACGCCCTCCTCCCCCGCCATCTTGATTTCTACGAAGATTTTGTGCGTGCGCACTTATCTGGTAGGCAAACCAACGCATATGATTGGTCGGGGGATACGAATTTGCCTACCAGATGTAACTGCGTACCGGGTATGTGAAGTTTGCAAGAAATCCAAGATGGCGCGGCCGTTGAAACGATGAACATACGCAGACGAAAGTCGTTGAATTGATCATCCATTTGAATCCATTTCGGTCTTTCTCAATCACAAACGACTCCGATTGCATTAGAATGTTTCTCTCATTACAGGCGCAGCAGCCTATTTCTTCTTCGATGGCCGGATTCCGTTCTTGTCCAACTACACACCCAGTCTCAACTATTACTTCGTCCCAGTCATTGTAAGTGTTAACATCATTAAGCACAATCTCGGCCTCCAGACGAGTTTCGCTAGCAGCCATAGCCCAAGTTAGGTCATCACCATGGTAATTTTCTTCCCGAGTGACAGATGATTGGCTCTCCCATCCTCCAGTGGGGGAAGTCCTTACCATCTTGCTCCCCTTCAGTGTTCAAGTGGAAGAAGTCAATGGCCCCCGGCCACATTTCTCCAAGAAAGTTTTCAGCAATTTCGACCTCTTCTCTTCAGGTGATCATCCTCGGAGCGTATGTGATAGCCGCTTGTTTCTTCAGTGTTTACTCGATGGGAGTTGACACTCTCTTCCTCTGCTTCCGTAAGTATCAACATCCCTCCTCACTTCCACAGCAGAGAGGGTCAACAACAGGTGGTGCCCTGGCTATCGGCTCAGAACCAGGGCTGAAATTTGACGGCAGAACTCTCCACAGTGCCCAAGATTACCGAAGGCAATCTCACAGAGCGTCGACAACAGATTGTGCCCTGGGGCCGTATGCATAAAACTTCTTAAGTGTAAAATTTCCCTTATCTTTTGTTTGGAACAACAGTTTAAGGGAAGTTTTACACTTAAGATGTTTTATGCGTACGGCCCCTGGCGACCGTCACCGTGACAGATCCAAGGCTGAAATTTGACGGTCGTAACTCTCCGCATCGTCCGATACTGCATGGTACTAGTATCCTCTGAAGTCGGTGATTGAACTCCACCAACGCCCGCAAACTTTTCACTTCGCCTCCCAACTTCCCTCCAATGTTTCTCCTGTAAGAACACAAAATCTTACCATAGTCTTTCTCATTTTCAGTGGAGGATTTAGAACGGCATGACGGCACGCCAGAGAAACCTTACTACATGAGTAAAAACCTAATGGAAATACTCGGCAAGAAAAACAAAGAACCGGAACAGTCAGGTTCCGCTGAAAAGTAGGACTTACGAACGAAGCCATTGCCCTTCTAGGAAGAAGTCTTCCGCAATGACCGATGGAGGGTGCCCTTCTCCCGAGGAAATCTCCGGCAATGACCGACGGAGGGTGCCTTTATAGAGGAAGTCTTCCGTAGTGACCGATGGAGGGTGCCCTTTTGGGAAGGAGTCTTCCGCAATGACCGACGGAGAATGCCCTTCTCGGAGGTTTTCCGCAATGGCCAATGAAGAGGACCACAGTTAATAATCTGACAACAGCTGACCATGGTCAAATTTTTGTGAACAAACTTAATGGGTCATATGAATAAAGACTAGCAAATGCTTTTACTTCAGGTTTGTACAGCACTGCCTAGTGCATTTGTATTGCAAAGTTCGAGTAAAAGCATTTACTAGTCTTTATTCATATGACCCAATCTCATACTACCTTCATGGGGATTATATGACACGTAATGGGATGTAGGGCTGTTGGTGTGTGAAAAACATTCCATGATTCTGCATATGGTGCATCAGGCCTTGTGTAGGCCTACTGCATGGTCGGGATAAATCGCCAGGGTTCCACGACTTTGCAGCGTTTTGCAGAACACGGAAACGAAAAATGTGCGTGATACAACAATCAGTCTGTGATAAGTACACCGGTATCCTGTCCTGTGCAAGAAGAAATGTGACACAACAAATCCAAGACAGAAAAAACGCACAGGCGTTCATAAATTCGGTTTAATAATGTTTAGTAAAAGGCTTGAAACTTGCGAAAGCATTCACAACAAAAATTGGAATATTTTTTTCGTCCAGAGAGATACAAGCGCACCTTTGGCGCTTCCTGGTTTGTAGGCCTACTGAAAAATTATATAGCAAAATTATTTTCTTGGGTTTTATATGTCGGGTATGTAAAAACTGTTCAATAAAAAAGAAATCATATTTTTATGAAATATTTGTTTAATAGTCGTTTTTATCGTTCCCTCTCCCAGACAGATCTACATAATACAATATAATACAATTCAGCCCTTTCTCTCTGGCAAATATCATGAATATACTCTAGGCCTATAGGCCTACGTGCAGTCAGTTACCATGGTTACCAAACAGATATATTCATCGTTTTGATGGACCCACCATCTTGGTTCCAACGAAGATTTTGTGCGCGTGCAATTACCTGCTGGGCAAACCAACGCATATGATTGGTCGGGATATACGAATTTGCCCACCAGATGTTACTGCGCATGTGCAGTTTGCAAAAAAATGTCATTGAAGACTTTCTTGGAAGCCTCAATATATGGTAATGGAACACTACAATAATTTTCCATGCCGTCCGGACAACACACTGGTTCCCACTTTGCCGCTGCACCCGAGGCGCCGTCGAGTGAGTGCCGCGAGAGTGGAGCAGCGAAGACGGGAACGGTCTCGTTCGGACGTCGGTGATCTCACGCGTGTTGAAGTGCATGCAGACGAAAAGAATTCTTTTGATTGATTAAACATGTTAAATAGCAGTTTGAATAATTCATTTCGATTTGCCCCTGGAAAGGCACGGAATCTTTCTGTTTTTTAGGCCTACATGAAGGCCCAAAATGGTACAAGGCAGGACCAGGATACCCGCCGTGATATAAAACAACGACATGAAGGAAATCAGCTTCAGGAAATTTCCCAACATCGGGCCGACAGTGAAACCTACAACGACAGCAAGGTTCAGCAAGGCAAAGACCTTCGCATGACAATCGACGAGCCTCTCCGACAAAAGAAAGTCGTAAGCATTCGGAAAAGTCACGAGGGCGACAAAGAAAGCAATGCCCCTACTGGCACATTCTGGAAATACGGTCCACCATAAGTTATGAAGTTGACAAGCTGGGCTGTGTTACCAATGAAATAATATACCCAAAGGTTAGTTTTTGTAAGAAGGCCTCCTAATGACGCCGAGAGTATGACCTGTAATGCAATAGCGACAAAGAGGACCACGCCCAATTGCCAGTTTTCAGCTTCGAGGGTATTCAGCGAGAAATTATACGCAGTCGAAAAAGACATGGTCAAAGTCGCGGCGCAGACTAAATGATAAATAAACATTTCCACAAACAAGAAATCCCTGCAAATATCCAAGTACCCAAGTTCTCTCGCAGACGACGCTTCGTCGCCTTTTCCGATTGCTTCCTCGGAGTCGCCGCCATTTTGTATAATCTTCCTTTTTTCCGACGTGCAAATTTCTTCGTTTGTGCTGTTGTAATTTACGTTGACCTCGCTGTTGATTGAGGGTCGCAAGTCGGAGCATTCAGTACCGATACTGGCGCCGTCACTGGTGTTACCTGTCGTCTGGACGCCTTTTTCGTACATCCGGGTATCTAACACCATGCGAATCACACCATCTAATGTTGCAAAACCGCAGGCTATGGCGAAAGGTAGGAGAGCTCCTCCGAGGTCGTACAGTAATCCTCCAAGCGAGAATGCAAGTAGGGACGCTACAGCCGCTGGAACTGCCACTGATCTCGACAAAATGGCCG
>NMRB01000767.1:99182-113878 GCA_002633025.1 Notospermus geniculatus | reverse complement strand
GGGAGTGACTATTCGGCGAGCCCAGCTCTCTGTGCAGTCACTTCGTTTCAGCTTGGACAGCGCGCCCGAGTAATTAGTTATGCACCGCAGCGACCAATGAAAATCGAGATTACAAAACAGCAAAATGGCGGATTCGAATGGTCGCCCTTCCACTTCGATCAAATATCGGTGAAAAAAGAGCTGAGGCCTCCGGTTTATGCCAGTTTTTGGCCTAGTTATGTTGATTTTAAAAGAAACATGAATATTGGAGTTGTTATTTGACAAGCAAAATGCTTTCCAAACACAGAAATTGGTCATAGATGGCAAGCAAACAATGAATAGTCATAACCACCGCTCAAGATTGGGCAATGTCTCCGTAGCTCAGTGGCTAGAGCGTGTGGCTAGTAAACGTTAGGTCCCCGGTTCGACTCCCGCCCGGGGCAACTTTTTTCACCACTTTTCCTGTCTCCTTTTTTTCTCTCGGCCTTTTCTTTTTTCTGTAAATACTCTAAATCCACGGAACAAATATGTAATCTGCTGAAATATGGACTTTCGTAATTTAGAAATTATTCGTATATGTAGCATCATTTTTAATAGTGTTAGCAGAGAGGGCCACTCGCCAACACGTCCTCATGAATAATTAATGAGGACCATCAGCTCGCTGAGCAAGGCTGAATCTGTTCACTGCACATCCATCCGGCTCGCTGTGCAACTGCGCGACACAAATCTGCTCAGAGAGCGGCTCGCCATCTAAGAACATGACGGATGGTTGCACAGAGAGCGGCTCGCCAAATAACACCAGCCATTTTTCAATGCCCCACCCCATTTGCCAATGCCTCCAAACAAAACATTGGAGGAGTCTACAAAATAAAGGCTAACAGAGTGTTGGTGTGGGCCAAAATGATGATGGAGTCAACAAATGAAATGGTCCATGGACCATGTGCTCACTGGGTTGGACATAATTGAGTCTAATGACAGAGGGAGGTACATATCAGTTATGAGCAATCTGCTGGGTCAAGTCTTACAGCACTTTGATTATTTTCGGGTTACGCCACCTGGCGGCCATATTGGACGTTCGATCAGGCCGAAACTTCACACGGACATAAAGGTCATCTGCAGGGGGCCACATAGCACATTGGAGCGCTTTGGGTAATGGTACACTTTGCTAATAGCTCACTACAATAATTTTTCCATGCCGCCTGGGCGTAGACTGGTTCCATCTTCGCTGCTGCGCTCCCGTGGCGCCGAGTGACGCCGCGGGACATCCTCCAACAGTGACCAATCAAAGATTTAAGATTTAAGATACACGCGAAGGATTCTGGGATACACACGCATGCGTTTTGGGAAATCCGGAGCGTGTTCGACCCTGCTTGGAGGATGGCCGCGGGAGTGGAGCAGACGGGAACCAGTCTCGTTCGGACGTCGGTGATCTCACGCGTGTTGTTGAAGTGCATGCAGACGAAAATAATTCTTTTGATTGATTACCAGTTTGAATACTTCATTTTGATTCGCCCCTGCGAAGGCAGGGAATTCTGTTGTTTAGGCCTACATGAAGGCCCAAAATGGTACAAGGCACGACCAGGATACCCGCCGTGATATAAAACAACGACATGAAGGAAATCAACTTCAGAAAATTCCCCACCATCGGGCCGACGGTGAAACCCACAACGACAGCAAGGTTCAGCAAGGCAAGGACCTTCGCATGACAATCGACGAGCCTCTCCGACAAAAGAAAGTCGTAGGCATTCGGAAAAGTCACGAGGGCGACAAAGAATGCAACGCCCCTACTGGCACATTCGGGAAATACTGTCCACCATATTGACGGACAGAGTGGATAAGTTATGAAGCTGACAGTTTGGGCTGTGTTACCAATTAAATAGTACACCCAGAGGTTAGTTTTTGTAAGAAGGCCTCCTAATGACGCCGAGAGTATGACCTGTAATGCAATAGCGACAAAAAGGACCACGCCCAGTTGCCAGTTTTCAGCTTCGAGGGTATTCAGCGAAAAATTATACGCAGTCGAAAAAGACATGGTAAAAGTCGCGGCGCAGATTAAATGATATATAAACATTTCCACAAACAAGAAATCCCTGCAAATATCCAAGTACCCAAGTTCTCTCGCAGACGATACGTCGTCGCCTTTTCCGATTGCTTCCTTGGAGTCGCCATTTTCAATAATCTTCCTCTTTTCCGACGTGCAAATTTCTTCGTTTGTAGTGTTGTAATTCACGATGGCTTCGTTGTTGATTGACGGTCGCAAGTCGGAGCATTCAGTATTGACACTGGCGCCATGGCTGCTGTCACCTGTCGTCTGGACGCCTTTTTCGTACATCCGGGTATCTAACACCATGCGAACCAGACCATCTCCTGTTGCAAAAGCGCAGACTATGACGAACGGTAGGAACGCTCCACCGAGGTCGTATAGTAATCCTCCAAGCGAGAATGCAAGTAGAGACGCTACAGCCGCTGGGATTGCCATTGCCCTCGACAAAACAGCCGTTCTTTCATCTCCGTCAAAGACGACCGTGATCATATTCATCCCGCTGATGAAGACCAAGCAGAATCCAATTCCTCCCAAGGCACCCGCAACGTAATAGCTCCACTCACGTTTAACAAACGAGAACAAGACGGTACTACTGACGTGGAATGCTGAACCAACGAGAAACGGAACGTAGTGTCCGATTTTCGTCACTGCATATCCGACGACAGGACTCAAGACGATCTGACACATTGGCCCGATGATGTTGAGGAGGTCCACGCCGATGACAGTGTCAACCATGATCTGCTTGGAAGCAACGCAGGACGAGTTATCCCATTTCGGACAGTAGTATTTTTCGGTTCCATTTGATAAATCACTGTTCGTACAGTTACATCGGTCGTATCGTACATCTCGGATCAAAGGTACGGCCAGGGATGTCGTCAGATACTTGAGCACGTGGTCCACGAAGATTCCCAAGCAGAATGAGAAGATGACGAATCGTTTACTCCGCCTGAAGGTGGCTAAAACGGACAACAGTTTCTCGCAGCAGACCTGCATCTGCAAAAGAAGACAGCGTGGATTGGGGCGTGTTCTCCGAGATTTCCAAGTCCGAGAAAGCAGGGCCGTATTTAGGGGGGGGGCAGTTGCCGTCCCAGAGCCAACCAAAAAACGTGATTTCC
This sequence comes from Notospermus geniculatus, assembly GCA_002633025.1. Taxonomy (NCBI): domain Eukaryota; kingdom Metazoa; phylum Nemertea; class Pilidiophora; order Heteronemertea; family Lineidae; genus Notospermus; species Notospermus geniculatus. Next base: position 110,740 of record NMRB01000767.1, on the reverse strand, counting down.
ATGCGGATTTTGGGCAAACAAAACGGCAAGGTCTTCTGCCCCCCGGGCCAAAAAGCTAAATACATGTACGGCCCTGGAAAGTGTCGTTCCGCGTATACGAGACGAACGAATACTCCGNGAGCGAGCAGTAAGAACGCCTGATATTCTCAGGATGCATTACACTGTAAAGCGGGTGATCCACTGTTGCGATATTGGCTTGAGACGGGGTTGCGTTCCCTTGCGATTACCTTATAAGGACTTCCCATTGCCATAAGGTAATGCAACCCCGGAACGCAACCCCGTCTCAAGCCCAAATCGCGACAGTGGATTCGCCGCTTTAGGCCCTATGTGATGATCTGACCACGGCGGGGATATAACAACGACCATCTGGACTGCGACGATGTCACATGTTGGAACCCGAGTTGTATCATGTCTTTTGTTTGACTACAGTACAATACCACACCAACTAACATGATGGCATTTACAAAATAAAGGCCAACAATTTGGTGTGGGACGAACATGATGGATTCTACCTTGGAGGGATTATAGTGACAGTATAATTCCTCTTATATTCTACAAAATGAAGACCAACAGAGTGTTAGGCCAAAATGATGGAGTCTACAAAATAAAGGCCAACAAACGGTGTGAGACTAACATTGGAGGAGTCTACAAAATAAAGGCCAATAAAATGTTGGTGTGGGCCAAAATGATGATGGAGTCTACAAAATCATGGAAGCATCTTTATAATACTTCCATGACAAAATAAAGGCCAACACAGTGTTGGTGTGGGCCAAAATGATGGTGGAGTCCACAAAATAAAGGCCAGCAATGTTGGTGTGGGCCAAAATGATGATGGAGTCTACAAAAAGGCCAACAAGGCTGACAGTGACCAACAGACTAACAGTGACCAACAGAGAGGAAATGCATTTGACCATCACATATTTCTTCCTGGCCTGTTCATGCTGATAAAACAACTGTATTTCATGATATTTGGCCCTGTAGGCCTACACTGTACTTACCTGGCCAGCATAATACACACAAATGATGCATGGGGGTATTCATAATACCTCCATAAGAAGATGGGAGTTACTGAACAAGCTTTGCTGTGAAGAACAGCAAAGGATCAATTTTATCCCAACACCAGTTACCATACTCTACCAGGATGAAGCATTGTACAAAATGAAGTTACAGTCTGTTATGGTGAAAGATCAAATCAACTGAACTGAATGAAAACCAAAGGTGTTCATATCAGTACGCAACTTTGCAGGCAGTCAAGAATGAGGGCGATGGGTTAACGACAATACAAACAAGGTAAACAAGAGTAAAGAAATAACAAGTAACTGATGATTACTGTACTATAACTTAGTTTAATAATCTTTTGTCATGAAAAGCAGAACATTTGTAGAAATAATTGATATGAACTTGTCCTGGTTGTAGAAGGATCCAGCACCATTGAAGTCAGCTGTCAATCACGTCAATTGGATGAGTTAATTGGCACCATGGACGACAAGCCTTTCCTCTGCACCAAGTTGAGCATCACAGAACTGTAGAATTCTTATCATCTCCTCGAGTTGAGTGTATCCATTCTTTAAAACCTCTCTTTTCTCGTTGTCTGTGAAGAACGACTTTAGCTGTCTTGCTTCTAGTGGATCTGAGGTAATCTGGAAAGACAAATATCAAATTGAGAGGCTACATGTAGTGTGCAGTTATCATCCGAGCACAGGATAGGGAAAGGCTTGACAACCTCCGTGGGTGTCACAGAGTTCAGGACAGGGGAAGGGTAGATTACCAACCTGGATGTCTCTGAGTTCAGGGCAGTGGAAGGCTAGATTACCAACCTGTGTGTCCCAGAGCTCAGGACAGGGAAAGGTTAGATTACCAACCTGGATGTCTCTGAGCTCAGGACAGGGGAAGCTTGATTTATCAACCTGTATATGTCACCGAGCTCAGGACATTGGAAAGCCAGATTCCCTACCTGGATGTCTCTGAGCTCAGGACAGGGGAAAGCTTGATTTATCAACCTGTATATTATGTCACCGAGCTCAGGACAGGGGAAGGCCAGATCACCTACCTGTATGTCAGTGGAAGGCCAGATTACCTACCTGTATGTCTCTGAGCTCAGGGCAGTGGAAGGCTAGATTACCAACCTGTGTGTCCCAGAGCTCAGGACAGGGGAAGGCCGGTTTACGTACCTGGATGTCCAATTTACAAAAGAATGAATTGATGTGTTCACACAGAGATAGAAAGACTTCGGGGCGACTTTCAAGCAGCTCTGGAGGCAACATGATCATCCTGAAAGAACAAAATTATCTCCAAACTCCATTAAAAATGTGTTTTCTGAGAAACCTCGCTCCAGTGCATGTTCGGGGCACCTAAATTGCATCTTAGAATACAGCCAAGCTTTATAGCCTTCATCAGATTTTCATTGAAATCGTTGAAATTATCATTTGGGGTTTCAATATTCAATATTTCCATTATACAGGTTTCATTTAATATTCTCTCGGTGTAATGGAACTCACTTGGACCTGACCCAACAGGAAAATTTTAAGAGATCTGCCTAGGAACTGAACCTTCTGGGTCTAGACTTAATCCTACAGCTATCGCACCACCACGAGTCTTATCTCACAAGTGTCCTTACTTGAGGTAGCTAGATTGTAGATCTTCAATACATGGCAGCAGTTTGGCGAAGAAAGTAACAGACTCATCACGACTTGGAAGCCCAGGTCCTAACGATGTACCCTTCGGTGCTTTGAATACCTGCATCAGCAGATTACTGAAAGAAAGTATAATGGAACCTCTATATTAAGGACACCTTTGGGACAGATGTCCTTAATTAAGAGGTGTCCTGATTACAGAGGTAAGAGTGAATCGAAACGACAAGATGGTGCTGAACTTAGTAGAGAGGTGTCCTCGCAGATGTGTCCATTGAGGGAGGGCCTACTCTACATACTTTCACGGATTTTGTAGTTTTTGACAAGAAATTCTACATTTTGTGGCCATACACAGATTATTCTGATGGTCAAAATATCTGCTGGATTTCTGGACCAAAATTAAAACTCACCAAAAACGACTGATATTCTCCCAAAGTGATTGAAACTTATGCTGGACGGCATCAAAATCTTTCTTTCTCAAGACGAACACTTCAGGTGATGTCTGCTGGCTGGGGTGCATCAGGACATCTGGTGAGGCGGATCTCGAAACAGCACCTTCTACAGTTACAGAGTCCAAAGATTGTAACTCTTGACCACCAGAAGAAGCATCAGTCTTTGCAGTGTCGGCTGGAGAACACACCTTCTCTTTCAAGTCAACCAGACTGAGGTCAGTGGGGAGTTTTTCCATCAAAATGCCCTGGCAGACTTTTCTCAGTATATGGAGATTTCTCAAGCATTTTTCAAACGTCTGTGGGACACTGTGGCTGAAAGATAAGTCATTTCTTACATATTTGTGCCTTTGGTAAAAAACAAAAATTCTACGATTAAACTGTCTATGTGAATCTATGAAGATTCATACACAGAGTTATATACGTACTGATGTCAAGCCCCCATTGACATGAATTACACAGATGCATGCAAGTACTTTACAAAGGCTACATTCTTCACAGGACTGGTGGAACCGAGACACAAACAGAACCCAATCAAAAAAGGGTCCTTTCTATCATATTGTACCTCCCTGTATATGTATTCCTGAACCCTGATCAAACCATAACTGATTCTCAGATGAGAATAAATGTGGCCCGTTCTAGCAAAAGTAGGCACTTATCGCAACTGAGAAAAGGGTTAATGGTCTTACACCACAATAGCTGTAATTTTTGGTGTCTGCAGGTTGAGAATAGTAGTGGACAGCGGTGATTATAGTTGAGTAAACTGATGACCAATGATGATCACTTGCAACAAGCATCTGCTTTTGGAAGAGCGGGTCACAAATACCTTCTTGACTTCTGAGCAATTTCATATAAGGCGATTCCATTGTATATGCAGCCACACAACTCTTTGAGACCTGTGTGAAAATAAGACATAAATCTGTTGAAATAATGTACACTACAAGAGAATACCAGGATGATCAAATTGACAACTTCTCCAGTTCATCTGCTCTACGTACCCAGGCCAGACTTGAGATTTTTGGAAAGTGCATTGACATGGAATTCCAAATCACGACCGAAGACATTACCAAATACAGCAATCCAATGTCTGCAAGTGAAAATGGTAGTGTAATGTAGTTGTAGTTCAGATGACAGACATTTTTTTCATCAAAAAGACCGTAGATATGCAATAAAATATGTTAAATACCACAAAACTTACTTGTTGATTGACTGTAAGATGTCATTCAGGGTCCATGGTGGCTTCTTGAACACAACATCTTCCCTAAAAGAGAACAAAATCCAGAGAAAGTTACTCAGTGACTGAGCCTGATCTTTCCTGGCACAAAATGACCACACCATTAGGACCAGCCTTGGGATTGGTGCAAACCTGGATGGAGGTACTTATATACCCCTCCATTAAGGACAGCAGAGTTCACTCCCAATGCATTGGTCATGTTCGTCCATTTTTACCTCTGTAAAAGAGGGAAGAGGACACCTCTTACCTCTGTAAAAGAGGTAAGAGGACACCTAAACATAGGACAGCACCAAATACCGGGTAGAAAGGTTCCAGTGTATTTTGATAACCTGAGTAATTATATCATTTTTACTCACCAGGCATCTTCATAAACAGCCCACATCTCAGACCCGAGAACAATGGACAGACCTTCGTGTAATATGTCCTTCAACTCACAGAACACATCATCAGCCTGAACATACAAAGCATATAAGATTAGACATTTACCGCTAACATTTGATTGACAGTTCAAGAGACAATATGAATGTTTCAATTGTTAATTAGAAGAAAACAAGCATCGACGAGGCGAACCCCACACCGTCAAAGAGATGATCTTTATGGGTCCAACTATGTAGGAATGGCAGTGACCCCCGCAAAGACACTCAAAGGCGGACCCATCCTCGCATTCATGGTCTTCACAACCACCCCCTCCTGACGCTTCGTTGAGACGAAAGAGGATAGGACTATATATGACCTGAGGTTCTCAGGATGAGGAGAACCCAGAAGCTCATAAAAATTAGACTCCAAAAGCACCTTTGTGAAGCACTCCCGTACAGTCACAAGTACAGTCTAACTTTTATCCTTTCCAGAGGTTCAAACGAGGAATTGCCTCAACCACATCCTGAGGTAGTGTGTCTCTTGACATGGATAAAACAAGACTCAGAAAGAGGACTGAAAACTCACCAATTTTTTTATATCTTCTATTTTCTTTTGTGCCGGATCCAAGTCAGGGGTGTGAGGACGGTAATCATGTGGTACACCTTGGTCCACGTCAGCAGAAACTTCACAGAAGTTGTTTATACCATTATGAAGATTCTGAAATACACACGGCCAACTGTCAATTCATTCAGGTTTTATCACGAACGGGATCATCCGTGAATTGATTAATTAAACAACTCCAGTTCAGTCACATCCTACTCCAGGGGCGGATCCACAATTTCGGAAAAGAGGGGGCGCACTGTGCTAGAAACATTGAAATCTGTGTTGAATTTCAATGATTTGCTCCAAATTACAGAATTTCATNTTCAACAAGAGGCCCATGGACCTTCTGCTCAGCTCAGCTTGTGCACTGAAAAACACACAAGGCCAAAACGACAAAATCTTGAGATTGACACCACACCCTCCACTGCAGAGCAAACCTATCAGTGTTGGCATTATGTTACATCAAGCAATGACAATACTGTGACCTACTTAGGACATGCAAGTTCCCATCCCCCATAAATGTGGGAGTACCTACCTCATATGTGAATGCCTGTATGCCCATAATTATTGCTTTATTGCACAGATTCAAGTCATTAGTGAACAGCACTACGAGAGATTCAGGATCTGAAATGAAGAAATGCACACCAAACTTGTAAATGGGGCCCATGGTTTGCTTTCTCCATTGAATAATGATATTTCAAATTGTTATACCCGGTAGATTATCATCATAAGTTATCAACTTACACAGATCAATGCATAGCACACAGCACTGCAGAATCCGGTCATCATTGGTTTCAATCTTTAATTCTGAAGATGTTGCCAATGAAGCCTGGAAATAAAATGAATTTCTAAGTGACATCCAGAAACCCATTCTTGTCAGGCCCACTCTTAAGGGCTGTTCCCACTTCAGCGGATTCTGTGCGGTTGCGGCGAGCTGAGAGGTTTTCACAGGCATAGGGAAGGGATAATTAACACGCCATGTATTGTTAAACCATGGAAGGTTTAGCCAAAACCCTGTGAAAACCACATCGCTCGCCGCAAACCGAGGTGGAATCCGCTGTAGTGGAAACGGGTCTTATGAATGATGGTCTCCAGTTTCCTCCTACTGTACATTTCGTTACCCGATGTTATCTTTATAGAGTCAATAATGCTGCATTTGGTGCCAGGATCTCAACTCAGTATTCAATACACAGGGCTTCCCGCTTTGTTCATGATGTGGTGGAGAGAAGGACCTTACCTCTTGGGGCGTCTGGCCAACCAATCTAGGATGTCTCATCTGGAAGCATGCATGCAGGAACTTGACGGCATTGCGGGCTTGGGATTCAGCAGCGAATGAGGTACGTTGATCCTGTGAAAGGTAAGTTTAAGAAGTGTAAGCAGGAGCAGTGGAAAATCTCTATCATGAGAGACAAACAGACTAGTGAGGTTCCAATGTACTCCAGAAAATGTATTACTGAAAGGGGAAATCTCAAAGGGGCTGTTCACTTTCGTCACTTGAAGAATCTGAGTTGTGATCCTTAGGAAAACGGAAAAAGCTATGCACTTGCAAAATTGCAGGGATTATTTGTTGTGCTGGACAGAATGATCGCTGCAATTTGCAGCTTCATAGCTTTCTCCATTTTCTCAAGGATCACAACTCAGATTCCTCAATTGCTGAAAACGAACAGCCCCTTTATGCCTGTGTACCTTTCTTTTGTTGTCTTTCAAGGAATCCAGTTCCTGCATAACAACCCAGGGGACTATTAGCATAGGTTTCCCGAGATTGCTTAAGGTACGGTCACGGAGATCCTCGATGTACTCAGTGTGGTCCATGAGAACATTGGTATCCAAGACTATGAACAGTTTCTGGAAGGAACACAAATAAATTCAGGAAATAACGTTTCTGTCATTGTAAAAACACAGTCAACGACTCAAAGGATACTTTGCTAAATATAGGCCTAGATACTGGTGCTCAAATCAGATGCATTTTGGGTGATTTGCATACCTGTGCATGCAATATACTTTGGGTTGCATTAAAATGGTGTGTATACTGTAAAGCAAGATAATTTCGCGGCTGGGAATTTTCGCGAATCAAGAATTATAGACATATTCGCAGCAGGATATTTTCGCGGGTCTCTGCCATTTTTTTCAGTTTGTATTCACGGACCCTATTTATCACTTGCGTGTACTCATATTCGCGACAGGAAATTTTCGCGACTCGTACACTCTCGCGAAATTCGCGAAAATTTCCTGCACGCGAAATTTTCCTGCTTTACAGTAATTCTTAGCTCCAAAGTTTGAGCACCTAATTGTTCACCCACAACATGGCCGTCCCGGTTGCTTAGAAATGTTCACAGAATTTTGAACTGAAATCCGTTATACAAAAACTTCAAAGCGATTACCTGATCGTGGGCATCTGATAACCCCCTAAATGGCGCCTTCGTCAGTCGGCCTTGGATTCGGGATGATACGGGAGTCTGAAACCACAAATGAAGACATAGTCGTGTTTGAAATTGCTCCAAATACATGTATGACCGAGAGTTGAGCACCAACTTGAACTATAATGGGTCCAACTGGGATTGTCAATTTCCAGAGTGCCACTCTGACAAGAAAACAGAACCAGTTAGAAATGAAGAAATTGACAAGAAAAACTCACCATGTTATCATTCGATTGATCAATATCCATGGATTCAATCTCATCAGCTGGCAGTGTCTTGTTCCCAATACCCAGGGCCGCTTCGAATGGAGAGACGCTCAGGACACTCCTCTGGGGCAACGGCTCAGAAAGTGCACTCCTTGTGTGTCCACTCCCAATGGGCGTATGAAATGAATGACTTTGACATACCATAGTGTCCATGTTTTGCCAAGATTGGCTTAAATCTGGCGGAAGTTCTGGAGTAACTGGACGGTATTCTGGCATAAATGAGATTTCCTCCTGCATTGCTTCAGGACTTGATAATGTCGAGGTAGACGCTGCGGCACTCAATCTTTTTTGCCCCAAGTCCAATCCCGGGGAAAACTGATGTTTATCAGAAGCACTTCCAACACTGGACACCTGTTTGTCACCAGCACCAATCACTGACTTCCCAAACAAATTTTTCGGCCCACCTTTCCCAAAAAGTCCACCGGACTTATTGATCACTTCCATTGCTCTATCATGAACAATTTGTTGCTCAGGCTTGATATGTTCACTTGCATGTTGATTGCGAGTATATGCACCAAGAAAACTGAATTCAGAAGAACCTATTTTATTGTGGGTTCCCAATGCCGGTTTGCCAAGTAGCGCAGGTATTGTCTCAGCAGCAGAACTTGGAACTGTAAGATCATTCTTTCCCGAATAAGGTGAAACTTGGTCACTTGGCTGTTGACTGTGAGAATATGCACGAGGAAAATTGAATCCAGAGGAATCAGATCTATAGTTTGCATCCACTGCCAGTCTGTCATGAAGCCCTGGCGTCGTTTCAGCAGGGTTTGGAACTGTAAGTTCATCCTCGTCAGCATAAGGTGAAAGTTCCTCATCATTGAGTGCATCAGGGTTAGGCCTTCCAAAACCCTCACCCAAGCAGTTAGCTGTGACCAGATTAGATTCATGCTGCTTATTCAATGCATCAAAATCAATTTGCTGAAATTCAGCCTTCGGGGTAGGGACAATTGTGAAGCTGACTTTCGAATCGAGAATACTGGATGGTGGTTTTGGCTTGACTAATTTGGACCCCGTAGGACGTTTTTGTCGAACAGTCCGAGCAGGTTCGACGTCTTTCGTTGAGTCAGCTGATGTCTGGTTCATAAAATCAAGAATTGCACCAAGCGGTCCCTCTGATGCAGCAACTGGTCCTATCTTCCCCAGATTAGTTTCAACATCCTGCTGTGGTGTTTGCAATCTCCGTACCGCCTTCCGGATTGGTCTACTTTGACCAATTACATTCTGTTTTTCAGTTGTTGTCAGATTTTCCACCTGTGATTTCCGAAGCGCTTCCAATTTCCGCCTCTCTTCCGGAGTGTCCATTACAATTTGAATTTGCGTGCCGGCAACCTTCACTTCTGCTGCCAGAGCTGCCTTCCGACGTGCAACTCTGGCCCGTTTCTTCCGCTGATTTTTAGTCAATACTACTGTCCCACTTTGAGGAGTGTTATCCTTTGGAGAAATTTTTGCACACTTTGCCCCAGAATTCTCCGATTTGTCCCGGGATTTGTCATCACAAATATTCCTCTTCAAAGACTCTTTAGCAATCTTTTTTACCTGTGCACCTACTTGTTTGACAGGACTTTTTGGTTTTGGTATCTCAGGTTGTAACACCTCCCTTTTATTTGGTTTATCAGCAGTACATTTCAGCAAATCACAACCTTTGACAGATTTATCGCCCTGCCCTGAATGTCCCTTTGATCTGTCAGTTGCCCCAATGCCTTTAGTCTTACTCACATTCGGAGTGAGACTGTCTCTTTTTGCTTTGGTTTGGTCAACATTCTGACTCTTCACAGCAACTTTCTTTCCAACACCAGCCACATCAGTTCCTTTAGCCCTATCAGTACATTTAGAAGCTTTCTTTGAAGGTACCAGAACAGGTCCCGCAGTGCTGACACTGCAAGTCTGTGGTCTACGCAGAGGTTTATTCAAAATAGGTGGCTTGAGCCCAAGCTGCCTTGCATTTGGCAACCTCATCTCTGAAGTATTCCTATCGTCAACAGAATCACATTTCTTACTTCCCTTAACTTTGTCACAACTCATGCAACTTGACCTATCCTTCACAACAGTACCTTTTACTGCATTTTTTAGCCGAGATCTGCTGTGTTTCGACGACTTTGAGTCTGAGTCTGATTCAGAATCACTCTGCTTTCTATCCCGACTTTTTCTTTTCTGCAAATGTCTTGAATGATCAGATGACGACTCTCCTTCAGAACCACTAGATATTTTCTTCTTTTTACGTCTCCTACGTGAATGTCTACGACGTTTACGAGGTGATTCAGACTCTGATCGCTGAGGTTTTTCAGAGTCCTGTTTGCCAGCCAGAGAACTCCTTTTACCAGAAGAATCTTTCGTGGCTGTGATATTCCCATCTGTTTCTTTCCCAGTCTTGGCAGTCTCTTTTGGGCCCTCCTTTTCTGAGTCCACCAACTCACCCTGAAAAATGAGATGCGAAATTTGCAATATCCATGTTACACTTGACGTGCCTAGATCAAATTTAAGTTAAAATCACATATCATCATATCATATCATTACCGGCCTCGTAACCCTGTTGGGTTCTTGCCGGAGGTATGGAGTCCACGACAGGCTACAGTCCACCTGCGTGGGGTCTTTTACTTGCCCTGGCACAGACAGTCAGATACAAGGGACCAATGTACATGTAGTACTGTGAAATAGAGGCATAGAGGGCAGTGGAGGTAAAGTCACTGCACTGTACTCCTCAATCCACCGAACTCCACTACCGGTACCCGTACTGCACATTCCCCTCAGTTCATCGAATCCACTAAAACTCATCTTCAAAATCCACCACACTGCACTGCTGCTAATCATCAAAATCCACTGGACTTTTTTCTCCTCTCCATTCAACAAAATCTACCACCAGTACACTGCAGTTCTCTCTATTCATCTGTGTCAGCACACACCAGCCATGAAGCCTGTTGCCAGCTTTGTGTCACTCAGGCACCCAAATGCACAAGACATGGATGACACTAACAGTTTGACAAGGACAAGAAATAATAAACATTGTGCAAGAATAGAAATGAATCAGGTCACGATAAAAGAGAGTCCTCCTTGTTCTTGGTTCAACCACAGCCAATGTGATTGCAATGTGATGACAGACAAAATAGGCTTTTACTTATAGTGACATAACCACCACCACACTTCAAACATGTCACACTTGAGCAATCATGTGCACCACCCACGGTCTGTACAGACCCACACCTCAGGTCAAAAGCTATTGTGGTTTTATAGTCAATTATGATGATACGATTTCAAACATGGTTACAAGGAAAGACATGTGAGGGGTGACTGCAAAGTGACAAAGTCAATTCAATAGATTTCAATTAAGAATACTGGAGTTACGTAATTAACTAGAATACAAGAAATCTACAATGTAGTCTTGATTTCACTGACAAAAAAGGTGTTCTCTTTCACCCTCAAATATGTCAATGTGAACACTTACCTCCTCCAGACTTGATTCATTTTCTTCCTTCTTACATGTATCATTCCCTTTTGAACTTGACTCTTCCGCCTCAGCAGCAGCATTTTGCTTTGCTCTCAAACTCTCTTCGCTTCTATCCAAATCTTTCTCATTTGCTTTCTCTTTTCCAGCTGTTTTCTTCTTT
>NMRB01000767.1:74471-92682 GCA_002633025.1 Notospermus geniculatus | reverse complement strand
TATGAAATGGATTGATTTTTCTGCGATGTCACCAGCACAAAAATCCTTTCATGTGGTAGTGAGTTTTCATTTTCAGAAAAAAAAGATCATTTCAGATTCTATTCAGAAGGGCCGCCGTATTTCTTCCTTATGTAATGTAATGTGACTCATTCAGTCAATGTACGGTAGTCATCCCCTGGTGGTCAACTGACCGCAGGGGAATTACTACCAGCAATCTCCATCTGATTCTCACCAGTCCTTGGCCTGACGCAGTCGATGGCCTTGTTTGGACAAGATGCATCAACTACATGTAGGCTACTCTCCTATCCTCACGATATGTGCTCAGCTGCACAGTGTGGTTTTAGTCAGCCTGGAATTGAGCTTCTCTGATGCCTTGCTAATTGATTAATTAATTAATTAATCAATCAATTAACTCACGCATGCATGCCTGTTTTTATCTTTCCAGGACCTCAAAATGAAAGACAGCGTGCCGTCGTCGATGCTTTCAAACACGCCTGGAATGCATACAGAAAACACGCCTGGGGACATGACGAATTGCGACCATTAGCCAAGTCCTACTCGACGTGGTTTGACGTCGGGCTCACGCTTATTGATTCACTGGATACCATGTTTATCATGGGTTTGAAAGATGGTGAGGCTTTTGTCTGTCAATTCCTATTCCTAGGTTACGAAAGTCTGCCATGCAGTTTTGTGGTATTGGTATGGAAATTCCCAACTACTGGTGTTTCTGACAATTTTCAACGTCAGTAACTAACCCAAATGCCTGTTGGCTATGATAGGCTTGTGGTTCATACATGTAGGTAATTTGAAGTAGCCAACTTCTGGTGTTTCGGAAAAAGTTAGTCGTCAGTTTAGTGTTACCTCCAGCTGTCTAACTCCGTAGTGGCAAGAACATTTCTTTAGTGTTTATCAAAATAGAATACGCAACAGCCCAAGACGTGGTTCTCGTCAGGAAAGTTTCACATCTGGTATTGCACCTGAAGCAGTTCCTTATTTCTTAGCTTTCTGAACATATTTTCTCTCTCTTGAGTCAGTACAATGTAGATTCTGCCTTCTCAACCCTTTGTGGCCTAACCACAAAATCTGCAACTGAAGTATACAAGAAATTTCAGACGATACCAACCTGGGGCAAAATTGTTGGGCGAGTGTGGCAAAAAATAGAGCATTTGGGGCAATCTCCTATTCGTGAAGTTGTATGTGCTGCCAACTGATGAAACACAACGCTCAATCCAAAAATACAAAATGTTGAAGAAGAAATGTGAAAAAGATTGCAAAAAATATCAAATGCCAGATCGATCTTCAGCAGCCGTGGTAGCTGTCATGACTTAATCCTTCGCGTGGATGCTAGTGTCGCCATTCTGACTGCAATTTTTTGCATCTTTGACAGTAAAATCATTTGTCAGCAGTTTGCAAGGAGAGCCAAGGAGAAATGGCCGTTTCATAGATTGAAATATTGACGCCTAATTTCTCAGCCATAGAGCAATGAATTAGGATCATTTATACATGTACCGTAGGCTGTTGCAGAGGCAGATCTGGGCGAAGGGTTGAGGATAATGGCCCCAGCCCAAGCTGATGAGGGTCTCGGGCAGGTCCTGAGTTCGAATCCAGCCCGGGCGCTGATTTCAGTCCCGGTTCTTCAAGTCCGTTGCATGGGACAATTGGTGCCTTGTGCCTTTGCAAGGGCAAGTAAAAAACCCCATCGATCCAAGTGAGGAACATGAGTACATGTACATGTAGCTTGAGATAGCTTCTTCTGTTCTTACCAGGGCCAATTTAATGCTATGGTGCCGGCCCTGATGGAAAAAAATCAAAATACAAGTACAAAATACAAATACAGCTGTAGAAAATATTCTTTCAGAGTTCAAGGAAGCCCGCCACTGGGTTGACAAACAGCTGACGTTCAATAAGAACAGGGATGTCAACTTGTTTGAGATCACAATCCGAGTCCTTGGAGGTTTGCTTGGCACATATCACCTGACTGGTGATCGGTTATTCCTGGATAAAGCAGTAAGTATTGGTAATCAATTTCTGTATGTGGAACCTCCCTTAGCGGACACCTCTGCCAGGAGGACACCTCTCTATTCAGGACACTGAAGTTCAGTCCCAAATTGATCATTGCTATTCACTTTAACCTCTATTATCAGGACACCTCTCAAATAATGAGAGCATCTGTCAGTCCCGAAGGTGTTCTTAATAGAGAGGTGCCACTGTAATTATACTGGTATGACCTCACTTTCTGCTTGAGTACCCAAGCATTACAATGTTATTGTTTCTGTCGGCCTGAGGAAATAATGATATCGCCTGTGCTTGCTTAGCTAAGAGCATTGTATTTGTAGAACAATTTTATGAATTTTATGACAAAGTTGGTCCATAGGCTTTGAGTTGTAGTCTTTGTAATGTTAATTCTAGTATTTAAGCTAAGATAAGTAGATTATGCTGTCTTGGCGTCCTTATTCTGAATGCTTGGCGATGTCTGTCTTTAGAAGTATTCTAATGGAAAATTATTTGAAGAAGAGGGGTGGCACGGTTTAACAGATTAAAGATGTTGGGGAAATTTATTCACTTGACTGCATTTTGTGCGGTGTACATGTACTTCTTAAGGTGGCCCTTAAATTTGACAGGATACTTCTCAATTGGTTTGTGGGAATCGTTCTGAACTTGTGTATGTTCTTTCCCTGTTAATGTACTGATGAAAACATAGATGGCAGCACTAGCCTGTCCTAAGATTGATGTCTCTTCCATGAAACTGAATGAATATTTGGAGTAACTGTCATTCCCTAAAGGGCGGCGCACACGAGCGACTAAATCTGGGCGACCGCCGACGAGACTGGTGGTGCGACTAGACATCAGCCAATCAGAAGCGCCAAATCTTGTCGCTTTGGCGGTCGGAAGCCAAGTCGGCCGACAAATCGGTCAAAATTGTCGCTCGTGTGCGCCGCCCTTAAGGTACCGGTATTCTTTGGAGAGGTGGCTAGTGCAACTTGTTGTTGCACTCATAGAAAAGCATGTCTGCAAGATTAGAAATTGTGCCAAAACAAAGCTGCGGTACCACACATAGTTTGGCTCATAGACATGGCTCACGGAACTGATCTTGCAGAGATTTCTGTACGCGTGCTGCCAGGTTGATAGCTGTTGCACTCCAATTCAGTCTGATATACCGGGTATGTTAAATTGCTTTTCGTCCTCTATTTCAGCGAGACCTGGGTAACAGACTGCTGCCATGTTTCAACAAGCGTTCAGGAGTCCCATATTCTGACATCAATCTCGCCACCGGGAGAGCACACGCTCCACGCTGGGGCCCCGATAGCAGTACATCTGAGGTCACCACCATTCAGTTAGAATTTAAAGATCTCAGTCATGCTACTGGCGACAATAGATATAAGGTTTGTGTTGTCAAGCACATTTGATAACCCAGATTTTTCATGTGAAGTCAATATTTACACTTCGGCATAAGCTTGCGAAAAATTTGGGCTTACACTAACAGACACCTCTGTCCGGAGGACACCTCTTTGTCAAGGATAGCAAAGTTCAATCCTGACCTCTGTAATCTGGACACCTCTCAATTAAGGACAGCATCTAAAGTGTCCTTAATAGAGAGGTTTCACTGTAGTTCCATCTTTTTACCGTAAAGCGCTTACTTCCAGGAAGCTGTTGAAGCAGTGACGAACCACGTTCATATGCTGCCAAAGCAGGCGGGCCTTGTGCCGATCTTTATCAATGCCGAGTCTGGCCAGTTCCGTAGCGGGTCGACGATTACCCTCGGCGCACGGGGCGACAGTTACTACGAATATTTGCTCAAGCAGTGGTTACAGACAGGCAAGAAAGAAAATATGTAAGTTGCTGATTGGTCACAAATGTGTGCCTCGATTAAGTGTGAAGTGAAAAAAAAACTAACTAGGACCTGAGGTCATCAGGGGGTCTTGGTGCTTAACCCCCAAGGCCTACTCTGCTGTGAGGTAGCGAGAATAACCTCAAGATGCACCAACAAGAACATAGTGAATGGTAATTCTTCATGTTGTATTGGTGCCCACAATACAAAGTTGATTTCTGTCTTCAGGCTGCGTGATGATTTCGTATCAGCAATGGAAGGTGTGATGAATCGACTAGTCAGGGAGACAGGGCCGAAGAAACTAACATTTGTTGGCGAATTATTGCATGGATCTGCATTTAGTCCAAAAATGGTGAGATATTTTCTAGGCCTAAGAGGACAACCTCAATCAAAGTGGACCAGAGAGCCTAAAGAAAACATGTGGGGCCGATTTCACTAAGGGTGTTTAAGACTTAGACGCGTGTAAGTTTGTCAAATGCATGGTGGGAGTGTGTGCGTTTAGTGAAGTTACACGCGTCAAAGTCTTAAACACCCTTTGTGAAATTGGTCCGTGCTGTCAGGGAAAATTCCCTTGTCTATCATATGAAGTGTGAGGCCGAGTAGGGATCAAACCTGAACCCTCAGAGGTGACAGGCACCAATGTCTCCACTGCACCACTCTGACACCCCTTTGATATACCGGTAACTTGCGCAGTCCATCCAAAGCCCGCAAATGCGTCACAGCATAGACACTAGAGTGGACAGTGGTGTGCACGCTTTCCGTCAATGCTGGCGGTGTTGCCTTATGTGGAGACTTGGGTTTGAATCCCGGTACTGTCGTCAAGTGCAAAGAAAACCTATGATTTCTCTTAGACACTAGAGTGGTGACCGCCTGTATCAGATACAGATCATGTTTCAATCTTATGTTTTCTTTCATGCAGGACCATCTTCTGTGCTACCTACCTGGTTCGTTAGCACTTGGACATCACAATGGCCTACCCAAGTCACATATGGAATTGGCCGAAAAGTTGGCCTACACATGCTACCAGATGTATGCTACGACAGAGACTGGTTTGAGTCCTGAAATAGCGCATTTTAATATGCTGCCAGGTGCTAAAGAGGATATCTATATAAAGGTAAAACGTAGCTGAATGTGCATTTATTCAGTTCACTTTCAAATGTCTGATGACCTCAACCTTTTCTTGCACATTCTCCCATCGCAGGGCTTTGGTCATGCTCCTCTTGATATGCTTACCTACACACAGTGTGTGAGTGGCTGAAGAAAAGTGAGGTAAAAACCCCTGCTGTGGGAGGATATTTCTTGACTGCATTCCATGCCATTTTGAGTTGGCAATGTCATGCCGTCAATGAACTTTTACCCCAAACCATCAATTGATAGCCCTGTCGCTTACATTTAATTGAATCTTTCTTATCCCATTCTCAATGCTGTGTGATATGAGAACGAAGTTTTTGAAGAAAACCTCTTCAAATTGGTAAAACTGACAACTTTTCTTCAATAATTCTCTGTAGTACCCTCTTGTTTGGGAATTCATCAGCTGTCATCTGCTCCCAGTTAGTACTCAACGACCTGACACCATCTTATCTCTTACAGGCAGCAGATTCCCACAACCTCTTACGGCCAGAAACAATCGAGAGTCTCTTTTACCTCTACCGCATCACAAAGGACAAAAAATACCAAGAATGGGGCTGGCAAATCTTCCAGTCCTTCGAACGCCACACGCGATTAAAAGACGGCGGGTACAGCTCCATAAACAATGTGAAAAATCCCAAACAGCCAGTGTTCCGTGATAAAATGGAAAGCTTCTTTTTGGGTGAAACTTTAAAATATTTTTATCTTTTGTTTAGCGAGGATGATAATCTTTTACCTTTAGATAAATTTGTAATCAATACAGAAGCACATCCTTTATTAATATTTAAGTCATAGCTTTTTAATTTTCTACCAGTAGAAGTTGATTTGTTGATAAATTTGGGTTTTGTGCATACTTAAGTACTTAAACACTCTATGGGCTGATTTCACAAAGGGTGTTTAAGACTTAGACGCGTGTAACTTCGTCAAGTGTATGGTGAAAGTGCGTGCATTTAGTGAAGTTACACACGTCTAAGTCATAAACACCCTTTATGAATATGGCCCTGTGTGTATGCAAACAAATGCTTAGGGATTTTTTAAGTCAGGGAAGGAAAATAATGGTGCCCTATTTTAATTTAGCAAATACGGAATTTAGTCAAAATTTGTTGGGTTTTTTCACATGATCTGTACATCATGGAAACTTGTAAATAGTCCCAAGTTTCTGGGGGTCTTCAGCTTCTGGGGGTCTTCTGCACTGTGAATAGAAGTGTTACTCCAGGACTTGGATCGGAGTTCTGTGATACTAGATAGTTGACTTATGTGTCAAAACGGAAACTTACATAGGCCTAACACTAACAGGTACCTAGTCCCCAGGCAGCCTTTGACAGGGATGCATGCACTCAGTAACTGCTACATGATACACCTGGGAATGAGGTTCCTAAGTTCCTCTTTATGAGTCTTTGTGAGAACTGCACCAAGTGTAGTACATTTACTGTCAAATACTTCACAGAACTGAGGGCAGTAGCAGAGAAAGTTTCATTGATCTGGATGTTTTAGGTAATCCACAGTTCAGTACCGGTAGTGTGGGCATTATCAATCCAGAAAGTTCCAATGATCTGGATGTTTTAACCCACAGTACTGTGGGCATTACCAATCTAGAATTTCTGGATGTTTGAATAGACTCTATTCCTCTAAAAGAGCGCAGCACCTGACAGGACAGCGTCATGACGTCCCACACGTCATTTCTGAACGCATGACGTGACTCGAAAAAAAATCTGGTTGTTTCAGCGATCATGACGTCGTGAAACAATCTGATTTTTTTTCGTCTCGCCTCAAAACATCATGAATGACGTGCGGGACGTCTTGGACGCTGTCCCGTCAGGTGCTGCACTCTTTTAGAGGAATATCCTGTATTACATATCATATCACGAGCCGGTCTTTAACTTATCCTATTTTTGGTGCCCTGTCTCGATTTGTACAAAAGTAGCACCAAATAGATTGTTAGCTTCAAAAGCTCATGGTTGCAGTCTGTTCTCTGTGGACTGGGATAAAGTTGCTCATGGGGATTGGGGAAAAGTGAATGTGCTTTGTAACTTTGTTGTGTCTGTATAAAGAATGGATTGTTGTTGTCAAATTGTTGTCCGAGATGCTCAAATTGTATTGTCCAAAATCTCTGTGGACTTGGGAAGGTCTCAAAATCATTCTTGTTTTGGCTCAAGCAGTTGTTGTAGATTTAGGCGGTGTTAGGCCCTCAAGCCTAACGTCCGGACTTTTGACTTGATGGAAAAACGCCCGCCTTGTGTGTGGGAGATCCGGGTTCGATCCCCGG
Organism: Notospermus geniculatus; assembly: GCA_002633025.1. Classification (NCBI taxonomy): domain Eukaryota; kingdom Metazoa; phylum Nemertea; class Pilidiophora; order Heteronemertea; family Lineidae; genus Notospermus; species Notospermus geniculatus. The sequence goes on along the minus strand of NMRB01000767.1, from coordinate 85,459 downwards.
TGCAGTCTGCGACACAAGGACAGTCCTTCAAGAAATCTTTCAGGTTATCGTTGTCACTTCTGTTTTGTAATGTTGTCAAATCTTTTCTGTGTACACCAACTTTGCTCCAGTGGAAAGGCCAGTGTTATACTACAGTACTCCAGTGTAATGGCAAGTGTTAGCCTATGGTACTCCAGTGCCTAGTCCTCTATTAGTGTTACAGCTCAAGTGCAAGGGCCAGTGGTATAGTAGGCCTACTCCAGTGCAAAAGCCAGTGTACATTACTCCAGTGCAAAGGCCAGTGTACTCCAGTACAAAGGCCAGTGTTCTCCAGTGCAAAGGCCACTGGTACAGTTCTCCAGTGCAAAGGCCAGTGTTCTCCAATGCATAGGCCTGTCTTCAGCCAACAAGAATCTTTTTCTAGACATTGTGTACATATTAAGATTGTCCCTTCCTCTTGATGTTGTCTTTGTTTCAATTTTGATACTGGTACATAGCATTTGTGTGAGTGAATTTGAGATCTGAGTGAAATGATGTTTTTGTAGAATTGACGATTGATGACGTTGGTGAGACACTTTTGTACAAGTTCGTTATATTTTTACACTTATTTGAGAGTCAGGTTGTTCCTGTATGCTGAAAAGCTTTAAAAATAATTGTGTCCAATGTTGTCAACTAGTTGTGTAGTATAGCATGATTAGAATGACTGAACTGTTGATAATGTATGGTGTAACTTAATCATATCAGAGTTTCAAAAACGCAATGAGGAACCCGCACACTAACGTCACAACGCGGCGCTGCGAGCGTTTGTACCGAAGTCTCTGTTTTTCTAACGTTATTTCCATTTATTTCTGCGTGAAAATAAACCATTTGTGTTGGTCGCCCAACAATAAAACTTACATCATCTTGTAGCAGATGAAATTTTCTTTTAATCTCATTCCTTTTTTTCTTAAAATGAAGAGATACAATGACAATAAAAGCAACGTCTTTTGTGTCATTTTTCCTGTAGAAAAATGTATAGGCATTTTTTTCCTGACGCAACGTCAGCACCTAACATGACGTCAATGACACCTAAAATGACGTCAATGACGTCGTTTCGGTACAAGCGCTCGCAGCGCCGACCTGTCGGTGAGCGGGTTCCCCATTGACGTAACGAAATTTGGGAAATGACTTCTGCCAAGTTGGTATTCTGGCAAGGAATGTGACATATTGAACCTCTGTATTGGGGACATCTTTTGGATTGACAAGTCTGTCCTTAACTGACAGGTGTCCTGATTATAGAGGTCAAAATGAATGGAAGGGCGGTGACGATTGGAACTGAACTTTGTTGTCCTTAATTGAGAGGCGTCGCACAGTATCGCTCACTCTGACGACACCAATAAAATGAAGGGAGGAGCGAGAAATCTGGTGCCAAATTCATAAAGGGTGTTTAAGACTTAGACACGTCTAACTTCGTCAAATGCATGGTGGAAGTGTGTGCTTTTAGTGAAGTTACAAGTGTCTTAAGTCTTAATCACGCGATGATCACCCTTTATGAATACGGCCCCAGAAGTTTAGGGAGGAGCAATATTTTGGCCCTTAAGCTGGGACAGAATGCCCGGTCTTTGAATGTGGTTCCCGATGCAATGGAATTCTTCCTATGAAAGCTGCTGACCTGGAAATGCTCAGTTTATTGAAGAGCAAACAATCAATTCTGTATGTGATCAAACAACAACAGGAACCTCTCTATTAAGGACACCTTTGGGACTGTCCTTAATTGAGAGGTGACCTGATTGTAGAGGTCAAAATGAATTCCTGTCAGAGGTGAAGGGGTCGGGTCAAATTCAGCCAATGGGTCATACGATTAAAGACTAGTAAGTGCTTTCACTTGAATTTTGCAATACAAATGCACTAGGCAATGCTGTACAAATCTGAAGTAAAAGCATTTGCCAGTCTTTATTCACATGACCCAATGAGTGATTCGTTTCATTCTGATTGATTGAAAAGGGTTTTATGCAGTCGTTTATCATATTTATTTCATTCTGAATCCTATCTCTATATCGTGTAAACTCTAGTCATTGAAATTGCATCCATGATTTGGACCTGGTTCTGCTTCCAGCTTAGGCTACGTTTAACTGACACGCGGAATGCGGTATAGGGACGCGGAAACCCTGGCGGAAAGATATGTTGTAATGCATTTTCCGCTTCCGCGTTCCGCAATCTGCGTGTCAGCTAAACGCAGCTTTAGCCTTCATTTGTGTTGAAAGCTGAGGGCTAAGTAGGCCTATGGCATTATAGACTCTACAGATGATATTGGGTGAGCAGGAGAAATCGCTGTTCCAGGAGAAAACCGTCGGAGAGAGTCGCCTTCACTATCACATGGATGGGTCCTATTGGGGGTTGAACCTGGATCCTCAGAGGTGACAGGAGCTGATGTTTCCACTGCACCACTCTGACAGCCCACTTCATGACACAACTGTGGCAGTGTAGTTTGCTGGCAATACTGTAGATGGCAGTTCTGTCTCATTGCACTTTGGTTACATGGTTGTAATACTAGCTTCAGTCAGATATGATGTGAATGAAGATTATTGAGCAGTTTACAATGTAACTTAATCATTATTCACTTCAACTTGCCTTGACAGGCTAGTAAGTGCACAGGGACTTGACGCAAGATAGTAAAATAATAAAAGCTAGGGTTATAACCCTAACCCTAGCTAGGGTTATAACCCTAACCCTAACCCTAACTAGGGTTTTTACCTTCATTTTAGGGTTATACTTAGGGTTACAACCCTCAACTAGGGTTAGGGTTAGGGTTAAACACAAAAAAAATAAAAATCCCCCTAGGTATATATATACCTAGGGGGATTTTTATTTTTTTTGTGTTTAACCCTAACCCTAACCCTAGTTGAGGGTTGTAACCCTAAGTATAACCCTAAAATGAAGGTAAAAACCCTAGTTAGGGTTAGGGTTATAACCCTAGCTAGGGTTAGGGTTATAACCCTAGCTTTTATTATTTTACTATCTTGCGTCAAGTCCCTGTGAGTAAGTGATTAATCGCAATAGGGTCGGTGTAATCATCGTTCTGTTCAGGAAGGATTCTGTGAAATTAATTTACCGGTAATGTGTCTCCGTGAGACTTTATGCACTGCAAGCATGTTCATTTCACCGAGTTGGCCAGATTGAACTGCACATGTCGAGCATTTGTAATATTTACTTGAAATATTGACTCAAAAGTGGATTCCTAAATATGCCATTATTAGGTCTATAGAAAATACTGACAACAAATTTAATATACAGCAGGAGGAAACTGGAGTGCCCGGTGAAAATTACCCGGCTGTCAGAGAATTGCCCTCTCTATCACATGAGGAGTAGGTACAACTCGGATCAAATCTGGAACCTCAGACATGATAGGTGCCAATGTTTACATTGCGCCACTCTGGCAGTCCAATAAGGTATTGCAGTACATGTATTATTGTATTGAGAGAGGCCAAAAACTGCCAAAGGGTGTATATTCCTTAGGCTCACAGATTAAGGGGCCGTCTCAAAATTACATTGATGCAAAAAAAGATGAAGTGACTTCGTCTGGGGGAGGGGGTTGTCGATTTGGGTAAGCCCACTTCATCTTTTTTGAAAAAATTGGCATCACTCATTTTTACAGTAGAATGACTTTTTTATGCAGTCTTCAGAAAGGAACAAGGTTTACTAGTGTCTTCACATGTTTTTTTATCATCTTTCCATGCCTAACGTCCCTACATGGATGAAGCCAATGTCAAGTGCCCACTTCATCTTTTCAAGGGGGAGGGGGTCAGGTAAAAGATGAAGTCGTTTCGTCTTTTTCATCCTCCCACAGCAGGGCTTTGGTCTCGTTCCTCTTCATACACTCCACACAAAGCCCTGCTGAAATTGGGCCTCCCAGGCAAGCAGAGGCGGTCAGAAAACCATTGCCCAATCAGAATGCAGCATTTTCAGGGTGTCAATATTAAATAATTATGACTCATAATAACAATCAAAAATAATAAGAATCTTTCCTATGCACAGGAAGAACCTTTGTGATAAAATTCAGTCAATTTTGGAAAGATGTAAGTGATTTGTAAAGGATAAAACTTTAAAATCAAACTGGGTAAAACCACGAAGTTTGTACTTCTCCAGTCATCCTTAAAATACAGGGAGTGCAACTGGAATATGGAACAGCCACATCAGATTCACTGGCCGTTGTATTTCAGCAGGGGTTTGTGTGAGCGGATGAAGAGGAGCGAGGTAAAAACTCCTGCTGTGGGAGGATGGTCTTTTTTGGCGTCAATGTAATTTTGAGACGGCCCCTAAACAGTTGTGCCACAGTATGTTTAAAGTTTGAAGTGAAACTCATCTTCTCGGAATGTTTTCCTTCTTTGGGCAGGTATGATCTTCGTTCTTATTGATCAGTTTTAAAACCAGCCAACCTTTTGGTTGCTATGGTAATGCCATGACACTAAAACTCAGACTAGCCTGTTTGCACTTCCTCATTCTGTTGGCTAATGCATTTTCAATGTAATCATCCTCTTATCCAAGATGGCCAGTTTTGGATGGGGTGGGGGGGGGGGCACTGCTATAATGCACCCTAAAGAGGTGACACCCACTATGAAAACACTCAAGATCAAGGTAAAAACATGCTATTGCAGTGTAAAGGGGCAAATGCCACTTGCGCCGCCCCTGGATTTGCCTCTGATGTCTGCTTATGAAATTGATCAGTTGAAGATTGCACAGACTGAAACATTACAAACAGGATTAAAAACAGAAAACTTTGTTATATTATGATGAACCCACCCCAAAGTAACTTCATCAAACAGTAGGCCTATTCTGTTGAACTAAGAAAAGTAGTACCGGTATACAGAAACACTAGTCATGTACACAGTATTGTGCAGTTTGCTCTGGTCAGCTTAGACTGAAATGGACTCTTGTGTTATGCACTGTTGTATGTGATCAATAAAGTATATTTTTCAGTGATATCTTATTTTGGCCTTTTCATTTAGTGCACCATGTGCACCAGAGGAATTTCTGTTCAATGACCACAGTCCACCTCCTCAATAGGTGTCACTAGTGGTTCAAACTATTGAATGAGGGACCCACTCACTGCCTCAATAGGTGTCACTAGTGGCTAAAATTATTGAATTGAAAGGGACATCCAGGTCCTGATCAATTTCCCACACAAAACGCGTCCATTCTATAGGACCTGATTACATGTACTATGTTCTTCCCTCTTCATAGTTTTGATCTCCATTACTGAAGGTTTTCCTGAGTTCTTGTGTGGGCCTACAGACTCTTCAAGATGGCTGCCAGGGTAGCCATATTGAAACACCACCAGTAGTTTTGATGAAGGCCAACACAACCTCAAGGCGATCCAATTCCAAGGCGGAAGCAAGAAACTCAACTAGAATTGCGGTGAGTGGTCGCATGGTGGACTTCTGTAACTGTCGTCTGAGTGTGCTGGTTTCATGTTGTCCGCGACTCGCGTGCGCCTAAAAACTGCCAATAAATCCCCGCGGTCAGTTTCTCTGCCGTATTCCAATATCAAGTTTCAGCGCGGACCTCGTCCTCATGCACTCGACACCAACTCGACATTTTCTTTTTCCTCCTACGCCACGGACTCGACCGTATTTCACCCTTGGTAGAAGTACACTCATATATTCAGTGATATCAGACTCAAATCAAATATTCTCCCAATTACAGTTCGTTGAGTTTGAGGGTTTTTCCGTTGAAGAGAGATATGTTTACGTTGGGACTCACTTTTCCATTCGAGCTGAGGCACGTATCGTTTATTAGCGAAAACTTGGCAGATCTATTCAATATGAAATTTGAATTCATGATGGAGGGGTACGGCCAAAAAGCAATTTGAGAGCTCAAGAAACCATATTTCAGCGTGGACTCCCACTTGATGCACGCGACATTTTCCGTATAATAGAGAGTTTTCGCAAAGCCCCCGAAACGCCAACGTGAACTCCAATCCCATTGTTCGGTGCCTCGAAGAGAACAGCGAACAATAGGATAGACGTTCGCGTCGGCGTTTGGGGGACTTTTTGCGAAAACGTTCTGTTTCATCTTTAATGTACGTCAAGGACTCGACAAAATGAAACTCTGTAACTCGTCAAAATCTAAGCCGGCATAAGTCCCCGACCAAGACCGAGGAAGGGATCCGTGCCACTCAAGGAAAGGAGGATCCGACGTGACGTCACGGATTAGTCCGGACGCAAAACCCCGATTTTGGACTTAGGTGTTTCTTTTTGAATAACAGCAATTTTTTTCCAGTTTTCATACATTTGGAGGGTGTGGAATCGGAATCCGTCGAGTGCCACCTTGGCACCCTTGAGCGTTTTGAGAAATTCGCGTTTAAATTTTTGGAACTGACTTTATCATTGGACGTCAGCTGACGCAACGACTGAGCTTTGTACAGGAGAATGGGACCCGATGTACAGCTAACCTTTAAATGGTTGGAATTACACCCCACAAATGTGTTACTAACAGATAGAAACATGGTGCCTCGTAATCGTATAAGCATGTTTTTAGTAATTTTTAACTGGTTATGTAATTGGAAACGGCATTTTTATATATTTTGACCCATTTTGTGTTAATTTACATAAAAAACGTCATTTCTTATTACAAAACTACTGAAAACAATTAAGAACATGCTTGTCTGCTTCTGAGGCACCATGTTTCTATCTGTTGGTAATACATTTATGGGGTGTAAATCCAACCATTTTAAAGTTAGCTGTACATCGGGTCCCATTCTCCTGTACAAAGCTCAATCGTTGCGTCAGCTGACGTCCAATGATAAAGTCAGTTCCAAAAATTCAAACGGGACTTTCTCAAAACGCTCAAGGGTGCCAGAGTGGCACCCGGCGGATTCTGAATCTCTGTCATTTGGAGATACAAAAAATGCAAAAAAATTCCTTTTATTCAAAATGTCACACTTTTTCATTCTGCGTCCGGACTAGATTATTTCCAAGATGTCGGACCTTGCGTGCTACTTGCCGCCGTCACCGTCATCGTCCGATCCTCCTTGCGTGCTACTTGATGCCTTCCCTCCAACGCCGGACGTTTTGGTTCAATCACTGCAGGCGATCCTACTGCATGGAATCGCATGTTTTTTATGGGCACTTCCTTTAATCCATCTAAGATGCTAGATACTGGTCGTTTCATCCGGTTATGGCCGGACAAAACCATTGCCGCTCCGCACATTCTCATTTCTAGTCACGTTTGAGAGTTCATTGGTGTCCTGTCGGCACTGAATCTTATTTCTAGATCTACGATCAGTCAAGAACGACCCATTCCAGCTCAGTCGTGCCTCTCAGTAATCATCCCATGTTATATCCCTCCTGGTACGGCCCGCCGACTGATTGATGACAGTGCAAAGATTTCAACGTCGCCACAGGACGTTTTCATCACAGTACTGTCCTCCACTTATATGAGCGTAGCGGCCCGAGGACAGGGAACCAGTCTATCCATGGTCGAAGCCGGTACGGCCCGCCGACTGATTGATGACAGTGCAAAGATTTCAACGTCGCCACAGGACATTTTCATCACAGTCCTCTGTCCTCGAACCGCTCCGCTCTACGTATGAGCGTAGCGGCCCGAGGACAGCGGGGACCAGTCTATCCATGGTCGACGATGTCCGCGCTTCGGGAATCTCGGGCCGTTTTACGGTCTCTGCCACTCCCTCCGCTGCGAGAAAATGAGTTGGACTTTTCCCGTCCTCGAGCCACTCAGCACTGCTAATATTGGCGGAGCAGTTCGAGGACAGAGACCAGTCTAGAAGGCGCGTTGGCGATTGGCCAGCTAGTTTGGCGCCAATTCTAACACGCACTAGCGACGCCTATTGGTCGTCTTCTGAGAATCGCGTGATGGAAGCAATGTACAGTGTACTTGCTGAAAGGTTCAGGAAGAAAATTTCGCGCCCGGGAGCAGGTGCTACGGACAGCGGTTCGTATTCGAAACTGCGCTGCAGAGCGTTTAGTGTGACCATGCAGCAAACCTGTTTGACTTGCAAATGTTTCACCACCAGATGAAAACTGTATTGATTTCCTAAACGATCGGTATTAATGAATAATTTGGTGGCCAGCTAAGCTTTGATTGGATCTGTCGTCTGCAGTTACAATTCTGGTCGGTCGAGCTTATGTTATTGCTTCTGATGTACCAGTTCGAAGGAGCTGAAGTAGGCAATGACGGGGAGCACTTCAATAAGACTGCGTCCAGAGTCTATCTGTTTAGACGCTTCCGATATCACCCTGGCGAAAGAAAACGGATAGGCTGATACATGTTATGAACCGCGCAGTAAAGAGACTGGCTCTTTACTTTTAACCCTCATATACATGTATGTCATTTCTGTACCCGTAGTGTGACCACGACAGAGGAAAACGGACGAAATGTCACAAAACCGGTGCGAAGAGAAAGAATGTCCCCAGGATAAACTGTTCTAGGCCCAAGAAGTCATATTGTTACATTCTAATCTCTGGCGATTGGTCTCTATCGCCATGCAGCAATAACAGCGGACACTTTTTACTGGGGGATGTTCTTTACTGTTACACCAGCAATTGTCAGCTCCGAGCGCAGTCGCCGCAGGGCGCGCGGACACTCCTTCGCTCCCTTTCGAGTTAATCCAAAGACCCCTGGATGCTTGTCAGTCAGTTAGGAATTAGTTAAGGTCGAATGTAGCCCATAAAAACGTACAATAGTACACACCATTAACGGTAATGAAAATGTAACGAAATGAAACGCATACGCAAAAAAATACAGTCAATATTGAAGTTTCGGTATTTACAATCAGACGTAAAACACTATACTTGCTTTCGTGCAATGGTATTTACATTGAGTTCGAGGGCTGCCCCGACCTTACTAACGGTCTATTAATTACCGGATGAGCCTCCAGGGCCCCGTAGTTTGTAGGAAGGACGTCATCTATCACGACTGGCAGACGACACGCCCTAGAAATCGTCCATTTGTCGTGATAACGATTCCGAAGTGGCGTACCGGTATTCATTCAACGTGATTTGTTAATAAACCACTACGCACGTCTCCGAGAAAAATTACATCAGCTTGGTGATGAATTGTATCAAGAACTAACGACTGGAGTCTGGGTGATGGGAATGACTAGAAATTCCCATGGGAGTACACTCGGCTCCGGCGTAAATTTAATGTCACAAGGGTACTCCACGGGTAAAGGCCCGTTTCCACTACAGCGGATTCCGCCGTGGTTTGCGGCGAGCGGTGCGGTTTTCACAGGGTTTTGAATAATCCTTCGATAGTTCCAGGGAGCGTGGGGGTGTATTTTTGGCAGAGCATGATTTTTTGGCAAGAAAAAATTTAATGAGATAAAAATTACGATGTATTTTGCTCTCAGATGCCAGGAAAATGCATCAAAAAAGCACTAGTCTTAAATTTCAATTTTTTCTGGGGGAGGACCCAGCTTTGGCTTTGCGGCTAAGACGCTTACCGCATCCCTCGAGCTACCCCCTTCTGTCAGTGCTGGATCCGACCCTGTATCCCAATGCCTGCGAAAACCGCTCCGCTCGCCGCATTGAAAAGGGAACGGGGAGCGGTTCGAAACTGTGTGAAGTTGATCATGGCAGGAGAGGACCGAGCCGATCTCGACGGCATACGTCGGATCTTATCGACACGAAGATCGAGTATGTGCTTTTTTCTCCATGATCGTTCGGGCGCAACGCACAGTGAACAAATGAACGCCATTTGTTCTGGTGAAAGTTTGCAAATGTGCGACGCAATGTTGTTTGTAAGATTCATGACCGAGTGAAAACAACCGGCATTTCACTATGGCAACAAGCAAACGTTCAATACTCAAGAGACAGATGGATCACGAAAAGTATCCTCATGCTTGAAGATGTAGCCTGCCAATAATGACCAACACGACTACTGGGGAAGGTATATGGCAATATATATTTTAGAAACTAACTAAGGAATCAACATTAAAAATCAATCCTGAATCTTATTTGCACACAAATCATCATCATCAAACAGCTCATGTGCCGCAACCCAGTATTCTTAGCAGCAAGGCATACCAAGTTTCCACATCCCGTCTTTCCCACAAAACCCTGATGCACTAGTCGGTACATCACTAAATTTGCAACAACCAACTTGGTTTCCCCATATTGACTAAGAAGGCCAGTTTTTAGCACTGAGTGTCTGATGTGACCATATCTACGTGGGAGAGGTTACCAGCACTTCACCACTACACACATTTCTCCTGTTAATCTGAAAGTGTTTTTCAGTGTCTTTCACGCACGATTCCATTGAACTTAGTACCTAACGCGGTCTCGCTGGCAGCCGATACATATTGCTGTGTTTCCCAGCGGTGCTCCTTGTTGATCGTCTCAGAGGTTGTTGATACTCATCGTCGGACGTAACTTGACTGTCGTCCCATGATGTTAGTGCCTGAGTATCCTTTGATGCCCGAACTTGTACGTATCGGTCCTCCTTATCATCATCTGACGATAATGATGATACTGATGCATCACGTGCCACTGCAGGACGTGGTGCCATAGCGCGACGTCGACCACCACTTCCAGATGACAAGCTTGATTTGGACTTCCGGCGTGTAACGTTCCGGTGGTTTCCTACGTCAAGGTAGTCTGACAGCTCTGAACTACTGTCATTCCCAACTGGCGGTGGTTCTTTGACAACGTGTACCACATAGCTGTATTCACTGCTGGTCGAGTCCGAGTGTCGAGTGTGATGGACGTCAGTGTTTCCTCTTGTCATGCTTGTTAACTCCTGTTCCGACCTTTGGTGTCCGTATGTTTGTAGGCCAGGGTCGCAATTCTGTGCGGTGGACCACCTTGTTTTCACCAAACCCATCGGCTGGTTCCACCCGGAAGGTACCATTTTCCAAATCCTTAAGCACTTTGTACGGTTCGCGGAGCCATGCATCCTGCATTTTGCTGCGCCCTCGATGTTTGTGGTTCCGTAACAGGACTTTTTCCCCGATCTCCAGAGGTGCATCTTTGGCTCTTTTATCATGCAGCCTCTTTCTTCCATCCGCCGCCTTT
>NMRB01000767.1:37977-73685 GCA_002633025.1 Notospermus geniculatus | reverse complement strand
CACAAAAAGAAAAATCGTTTTTCCTGCTCCACGAATCACCTCCCGTCCGGATTTCCTTGAAGACCGATCCAATGTGGTGTGAACAACTAGTAATCCATTAGATATCTTTCTCCTTCATTTCACTCCAAAAGTGGTGTGAACAACAAATCCATTGAATATGTTTCTCCGTTTCGGTCCAGGATGGTCTGAACAACAGATCAAATATGTTTTCCTTCGTTTCGGTCCAAGGTGGTGTGAACACGTTTCCGTCCACGGTGGTGTGAACAACAGATACATTAAAATATATGTTTCCTTCGTTTCAGTCCAAGGTGCTGTGAACAAAATATTCACTGAGTATGTTTTTCCTTCATTCGGTCCAAGCTGGTGTGAACACAGCGAAATCCACTGAATACGCCTTTCCTTCGGTGCAATGCCAACCTGGCCATTATTTGTAAAGCAGACATCCTGTTTACAACTAAAAGTACAATTTATTCACAGTCACACATCTCTCGTCCTCGCTGCGGGCCGACAACTTTCTCATCGATTCCATCACTCGAACACAATTGCTGGTTTACCGTCCGGTAATGAGAATGTGAAATCAGTACGAATCCAATAAAACCTCCCTGAAGAACAGCACACACTGGAGTCCCTTGAAATCCAATGCTGAAAAGAACACATTGATCTTAAAACGACTGACGCATCCCCTGAAACACTTCCGCAATAACCTCGTGACATATGGAGACGTCGTCTTCAGCAAACTCAATTATCGAATTCGACGAGGCCATTTGCCCGGGAAAATATACGGGAAAACCGATCGGAACTCTATCGTCAATCACCCATTCCCCCGAAGACCGTCGACGTTTACGGCACATGAATATTCCAGCTTTTCATTAAATGAGCAAGGATGAGGAATCATGTACGATGAGCTGTCCCGAGTGTGATTTCGCCGATATCAACAGTGACTTACAATGCCTTGATTTAATTGAATTGAGTTAATTGGACATCCCTTATTAGTTTCTGAATTCTCAGCTCGCTCTGCATCTCCCCGGCGGACGGCAGGAGTCGAAATGTATATCACGGAGATAAATCACAGAATGAAGTTACGAGATTGCAGTCGTCAGTTAAAAGCATTTTTTTACATTTATTCCATTAGGAAGTTTTTAGTCGCCTGCGATAAACACTTAGGTTATTACATGTAGATACTGCCTTGTAAATGTCTTGGGACGGGCAGAACACCAATTGATAGTGACGTCGTCATTGAGACGGACAGAGCGTCAAATGATTGTGACGTCAGCATTGGGACGGACAGAGCATAAATTGATTGTGACGTCCGCATTGGGACGGACAGAGCATCAAATGATTGTGACGTCAGCATTGGGATGCACAGAGCATCAAATGATTGTGACGTCAGCATTGGGACGGACAGAGCGTCGGACAGAGCATAAATTGATTGTGTCGTCGTCATTGGGACGGACAGAGCATAAAATGATTGTGACGTCAGCATTGGGACGGACAGAGCATAAATTGATTGTGACGTCAGCATTGGGACGGACAGAGCATCAAATGATTGTGACGTCAGCATTGGAACGGACAGAGCATCAAATGATTGTGACGTCAGCATTGGTACGGACAGAGCATCAAATGATTGTGGATGTCAGCATTGGGACGGACAGAGCATCAAATGATTGTGACGTCAGCATTGGAACGGACAGAGCATCAAATGATTGTGACGTCAGCATTGGGACGGACAGAGCATCAAATGATTGTGGATGTCAGCATTGGAGTGGAATGCGTTTTATGCTTTTAGCCGTTGCTGGCCACAGCACGTTTGTCGATTTTTGTGGCTACCATAAAAAGATGCTTGCGGCTTGGCGTGCCGGGGCCTTCGGGAGGCCAATTTATACTTCCGCGGAACGGAAAATGCTTCATTCGGAAGCATGACGAACAACAATAACAAAGCATTTTTCCGCACCAGCCGTCTTATATCTCGCAAGGCTACTGATTCCAATTACAAGGATATCTACTCAGAGAAAATTGGCCAAAAAATCCCTATACCTATTGTTTATCTTTCCAATTTAGCTCCCACAGTGACCAGCTGTCGACTTCAAGATATCAGCTATGTGATATATGTCTGGTGATTATGCAGACGGCAACCATTTTTTATGTCTGGCTTCTCTTTACTTCGGAACAACATAAAAAGACCGTAACAGTTTCTGTGGCCCCGTGCTGACTGTACGCAGGTGGCAACATGCGACAGGGACCTTATTCAGACTCCTAACTTTTAAGGGTACGCAAAACCTTTGTCAGGTTGATAGTGAACAATAGGTTGCCCACAAATGAACAATAGTTTACGCATTCCGGAAAGATACGGGGCTTTGTGAATGAGGACCCCTGGTCTGCAATGTTCTTGACGATGGAGGCCTGCTGAATCAGGGACGGGCGTATGTAATGTGGGATGGCGCAGGGGCGGATCCAGGATTTTGGAATACGGGGGGCCGGTCACCATCAGCCACAGACTGACGGAGTAGAGTCGCAAGGCGCGGAGCCACAAGGGGGGGTCTGGGGGGCCTCCCCAACAAATTTTGAATTCCAGATGCACTTAGATACGATTTCCAAGCATCTGGGGGCATGATTTCCTCATCTATTTGCTCATTTTTTCGGAGTTAGTGACCCATTTTTTGTTGGTGTTCCAAAAATAGGGGGGCCGCGGCCCCCTCGGCCCCCCTCTGGATCCGCGCCTGGCAGTAGCGAAGCCCTCGACGCCCAACGTAAAAGCCGAAGAAACGCCCGCGATTTCCGACGCCAACCAGCGTATTCGCAAAAGGGAGGGGGCGCGTGCCATCAGCGACCATCCCACATCCCATCCTTCTACATTCGGCCCTTTTAGGGCCAGGAAAAGCCAGTAGCTTAGGAAAAACCTATAAAATTTGGTAGAAGTGCCGACCACTTAACTTGCCGCTGAGCTAGACTGAGTGAACATTTCATTCAGACAGAACTTATGTCATGACTGAAGAGAATTTGGTTTTGCCAACTTCGGCGGGATCAATATTGAGCCAATACAGATAACCTCCCACTGTGCTGAACAGAAATGCTGTTCTGCTGGCTCTAATGGCAGTTTATCTGTTGTATCTGCAATGAACACCATTTTGATAAAGTTAGATCACCCCACCATGCTCTTACGAAATTGAGATACAGTGAAGTGGTATATTGAGATCAGACCACCCCTACGAAGCCTCGCGATGTTATTTAGTCTCGCAACGCCGGTGTGAAAGGAACGGTCGAGTCCTAGGAATGTTCCGCACACTTGCCTCGCGTGAGGAAGTATAAATTGGCGCAACACAAGCAAGCCTTCAGGGCACGCCGGGAAAGTTTCCGTTTCGCACGTGTGAAAAAGTATGAATTGGCATCAAGACAAACCTTTTTGAGCACAGACTCAAAATGGCGTTCACATGTCCTCCGAAGGTCATCAAATGTGTCAGAAGTTCCGCACATTTGCCTCATGTGGGAAGTATGAATTGGCGTCACTCATGAGAAGCCTTCAGGGCACAGAAATGTTTCGTTTCGCACATGTGAGAAAGTATGAATTAGCATCAAGACAAAACTTTCTGAGCACGGGTTCAAAATGGCGTTCACTTGTCCTCCGAAGGTCTCAAAATGTCAAATGTCCCGCACAGCTAAGAAGTATGAATCGGCATCAATTGGGAGAAAGCACTGGGCACAGAAATTTTCCGTTCGCATATGTGAGTAAGTATGAATTAGCATCAAGATAAAACTTTCTGAGCACAGGTTCAAAATGGCGTTCACTTGCCCTCCGAAGGTTTCAAAATGTCAAAAGTCCCGCACACTAAGTATGAATTGGCATCAATCTGGAGAAAGCCTTGGTTACAGAAATTTTCCGTTTTGCACATGTGAGAAAGTATGAATTGGCATGAAGACAAAGCATTCTGAGCACAGATGAGAAATGGCATTCACATCTTCAGAAGGTCATCAAAAGTCAGAATACTAAGGTAATGTACCTGTAAGCGTGTTTACATGATCATCCGTGAAAAAAAACGGGATATCGACATAAGTGAGTGAATTGAAAGCAACGTACACCTGGCGATTCTTTCCATGTTATCAGCTGAGGAAGAGAAGTTGATTAACCGCCGAATGTCGGCTTGGCTAATTGAATTCCGTCGTAACTGAGATAAGGTCCATCACAATTCAATTCATGTGTACATTAATCATCAGGTGGGAGAAAGATATAGCCTTGTTCCACCGGCATAAGTCGGGATAAATCACGACAGGTGATAAAGGGATGATGATAGTTCCCAATGCTACTGATAGTAGTTCGTCACCCACAAGCTACACTCTCGTCCCCAGTGGTTCCTCGCTATTAATGCCCACCTGTCAATATGATTTTTTGGAAATTCTGATGATTTAGGGCCTTTAGCTCCAGGGCTAGGTTGTCCGACGGTCAATAGGCCTAGCTCTACTACTACTGCATCACGGAGGCTGCAACCGTAGGCCTACTCCCNCCCCCCCCCCCCCCAACAGCATGCTTTTCAAAGCTAACCGCAAGATACTGACTGAAAAAGAATGTCTTTATTGATGGGCTTTCTGATAGGATAGGACATGGATATACTTATTGATAATGAAAGGGGCTTTCTGATAGGATAGGATAGGACAGGACATGGATAGGGCCTATGCTTACTGATAATGAAGGGGGCTTTCTGATAGGATAGGACATGGATAAGCTTATTGATAATGAAAAGGAGCTTTGCTGATAGGGTAGGACAAAACTAATGAAACAGGCTTTCTGATAGGGTAGGACAGGAAAGTGTTTATATTTGATAATGAAAGGGGCTTTGTGATTGGGTAGGACATGGACATAAAAGGAGGCTTTCTGATAGGGTAGGACATGGATGTGTTTATTGATAATGAAAGGGACTTTCTGATAGGGTAGGAAATGCATATGTTTATTTGACAATGAAAGGGGTTTTCTGATAGGCTAGGACAGGCTATAATATGCAAATTACTATCAATAATGAAACAGGATTTCTGAGTGATAGGCTAGGACAGGCTATGATATGCAAAGTGTTATCAATAATGAAAGGGGCTTTCTGATAGGCTAGGACAGGCTATGATGTGCAAAGTGTTATCAATAATGAAAGGGGCTTTCTGATAGGCTAGGACAGGCTATGATATGCAAAGTGTTATCAACAATGAACGGGTCTTTCTGATTGGGTATGACATGCATGTGTTCATGTTATAGTGGAAGGAGCTTTCTAAATAGGCTAGGAAATACATATATGTAACACCTCTGCTTCTTTCAGTGGGGATTTCACTCTGTAAAGGTTAACTCATCTGAACCCAGGTTTGAGCAGACAGTATCTTCTGTTGAAGTTTTCTAAAATCCTTGGAAATAAATTGGAAAAAATTTGAAGAAACATTCTTCAGATGGTTGATAGGAACAAAGTTTCTTCAAATATTTTTCAATCAATACCATAGGATGTGAGAAAACTTTGACAGAAGATGCCGTCTGCTGGAGTCTGGGAGCAGATGAGTTAACTGACAGTGAAAAGAAAACACATTAAGTACAGGATAACCATACTTTAGATAAAGGATGTGGTAAACATAGTGATATCAAGTTATTTCAACAACATTCCTTGCAAAAAGTCAATGAAAAGAATGAGATGAACACTTGCTTTTCAAACACATGTTATGTTATGTTATCAAAATATGACATATTTCAGAGATGCAGACCCAGCTGCATATTCAAGAAAATACAAGTTCTATCATTTCACTACATCCAAGGCCAACACTTTGGCTTGAGATGCAGATTAAATGACACCAAGATTACATAAATGCGTCCATAATTTGGCAGTACATATTTCATACACAAAAAGTCTTTGAACACAAATGGTCAAAAAATCTATACACCAACAAGAAGTCAAGAGAAGAGGAAGACACTGTATTGCCATCATGGCTGTATGAGCAAGGGAGTGGGACTAAAGCCCCCCACTCTTTTGGAAAAGTTTCAATGAATTTCATTTCCTTGCCATAAATCTCGTCATCTGACCAAACCACTAGTAGCCAACTCACTTCTATAGGTTACTGAAACCATTGCTCTGCTCAGGTGCATTGCATGAAAAAAATCCACTCAAACTTCAGTTACACCAAAATACAACAAATGCAGTGCCATTGTGATCTGTTCCACTCCAACTATGGACTCGACATTCGTGAAGAGCCATCTAAACAAACAAAACGTGATCACCTTTCATCACGAGGTTGGAAACTTTTGAACACGGCCAAGCACCATCTATCGTGTTTATTTTATAACTGATGGTCTTCACTGCAAACACTGGCGAGGAAATTGAATACATCATGCAGACTGCACTCCAGTTGCTACTCAATATAAGAGTTTTCCCGTACGAGTTGGCGCCAATTGTCAACTCAGCCATAGAAAACTACAGGAATGATAGACAGTCATTTACATCATTAGCCTCACTGTAGGCCTACGTGGAGAAGAAACCAACAATGGTGAATTGCCCGTTGAGAGGCACTTGCATGAGAAAACTCTCATGTGGAGCAGTGCCTTTACGGTGTACGGATTGAGCTGAGTTGTGGGGATTCGATTGAGCATTCTTTTTCATTCTTTACCACTGATGATGCAAATCTTACATCATCATCCACAGACCAGCGATGGTTTGCTTCATTTTTAAAAGATACTTGTGGGTGATCATCGATGAAACTGGATCTGCGTCTCAACAGTCGAGGCTGTCGAAAATGATGTGTCAGAATCATCTGAAAGAAAAGTTTGTCAGAATGAGAGTGAGAATTGGTAAAAATGGTCACTATTTGAATCAGTTCAATTTGCCATCGAAACCTTCCATTTTAGATAATCATTAGAAAACTGAGTGACAAACATGGCATCACTGGGTGATATGAATAAAGACTAGCAAATGCTTTTACTTCAGATTTGTACAGCATTACCTAGTGCATTTGTATTACAAATTTCAAGTAAAAGCATTTACTCTTCTTTATTCATATGACTCATTGACTCTTTTGACATAGCTACATGTATGTATACATGAAGCAGGAGGAAACCGGAGTTCCTGGAGGAAACGTTCGCTGTCGAAGAATGTCACCCTCTCTATCACATGAATGGGTGTGACTGTGGATTGAACCCACAATCTCAGAGGTGACAAGCACTGACGCTGCACTGCACCACTCTGACATCCCAAATTCCCATTATTACTTACAGTATTCATCGTCCTTCGTGGGCGTCGTCTCATCTTCTGTCGTCGCTGTCAACGTACTTTCACTTGTTGCAGTATCATCTTGCGTCGTATCAGACCCAGTTTCAGTGTCGAACAACTGACGCGGTGTGAAAGATCGGCTTGTCTCCGTGACATCAGTAGTAGACGGACTTGTCATTGTGGTGCTCGTTTCGGGGCTTTTTGCAGGATTTTCGCCATCCACTGTTTTGGCATTGTTATTATTGTTGATTTCAACTCCTGAATGTGTAACTTGCGATGTAACCTTCTGATAACTCTGAATTTGTGGTTGTTTTTCAATTCCATTTTCCGTACCATTCGACCGTTTTGAAATCTGTAGACCATTTCTAGCTGCCTGACTTGCATACCCAATTCTGTTCTCTTCAGGACGGCCTTGAATTTTGTTCTGTGGGACACTTGGCTGTGATAGTGGGAACATTTTGTTCACATGACGTAGCATCCCTTGGAAGGAATTCAAGTCGTCTTCGGATTCCGATGCTGTGTAGACGCCACTGATATTTGACCTCGGAGGTCGGGAGGACTGACCACGAGACTGACAGGGACTCAGATCAGGTACTGGAATCCGAGAACGGCCAGGGCTCTGCATATTTTCATAGCCTCGACTGTGACTTCTTGGACTTCTCTCAAATGGACCGCCGTACACTTGCCCAGCCTCGTATTCAGAATCCTCTGTCAGTAACTTGATGCTGTAGTCGGACGTGGTCCGGCGCATCCCACTGGCATGCCGGTCAGTTCCCGAGTGGGACGCATCCCTTCTTGTGTTGTACATTGTCTGGGACTGCATGTTAGCAGCTCTTTGGTACCCTGAAATCCTGGCTTCCAATCGCACGATTTCTGCCTCCTGGAAGTTGAAAAACAGAACATGTATAAATGAGAGTTACCCATCCGACCGGTAATCGAACCTAGAACTTCAAGGTGACAGGCACTGGACGTTTCCACTGCACCACTCTGACAGCACGAATTAGGAATTTGAGAAATATCACTGAAATTGACACAGTAAGTAGGTAAACGTGACCTTCAACACGACTGATTCGTTTGCAGCATCAACAGCGTCCCGTCTTTCCCCCAACTCTCTCTCTAACTGTAGGATGTGATCCCTGGCACTCTCCAACTGCCCAGACACACACTGTAAGTTTTCCTTCAGGTCTTTTACATGTAATCTATGCTGGGCTGCTAACTCGTCTTTGGAGGATACGATCTTGGCATGGTCTTCTCTCAAGTTATTAATCTGAAGGAAAGAAATTGTCTACGTCAAGAGATGGTTGGTTCAAGAATTGACTTCAGTATGAAAGTGAGTGAAGGGAGTAAAGGAAGACACAAGGAACGACAGAAGATGAAATTCACCTCTTTGGCATGTTGTTCCCTCAGCAAATCAATCTCATGTTTCAATCTCCTGATTTCTGCCGCGGCACGGCTCTCCACCTGAGCCTCTCGTGCTCGCCCAGCGCCCAACTCCTCCGCCAACCTGTTGGCATCTGCTTCCTTCTTCTGTGCCAAAACGATAGCTTCGTCGACCTCTCGTGCGTAGCGTTCCTGTTCCCGCTGACACTGCGACATCTCTTTTCTTGTTTCTGTCACCTCCATGTGTTGGCGTTGCATCTGTTCCCGTGTGATACGCAGCTCTTGGTTAAGTTCTAAGTTGTTCGTTCTCAATTCATCAAAGCTATCCGAGACTTTTTGCAGTTGCTGAATGCAAAAAGAAAAAACACATTCTCAGTAAAAAATCACTCAGCAACTTTCTGTACTCAAATTGAGAACCAAAGTCTGACTTTAAACCTACCACGGAAAAAGGTTACCGGTAGTTGAATGTGGGGAATTCTGCATTAACCGTCCTACCTTTTCCAATTCTGCAACCCTGTTGTTCTTTCCTTCCAGTTCTATCTGTAACCTGGTGGACGTACCCTGTGCTGTCTGAAGCAAGTGTTGATTCTCAATCAGATCTTTGTGAAGGCTCTCCACCTTTTCTGCCAACTCTCCAAACTGAAATAACAATAGAAACAAAAAGTTTGAATACAGGTTGCCGTGGTTTCAAACTTTGGTCACAGAAATACTGTTGACTTGAAAATTGGAGAATATTCGGACAGAAATTGTCATAAAATTGCACCTCCTTGGACCGCTCTTCGAGTTCTCCCTGTCTCTGAGCCAGCACCGTCTCCAACCGAATCACTTTTTGTTCCATGTCGCTACGATGTTCCCGCATCGTCATATCCAATTGTGAAACCTAAGAAAAAGAAACAAAAATATCATGTAATATGAAGCGCTTTGACACTATTACAGTGAAAAGTGTTGTATAAAGTCTCCATATTATCATTTCCAAATTTCATACCTGTGCTGCCCTCTGTTCAAGTTCCCACTGCCTCTCTTTCAACACTTGATCCAACTCTTCAAGTTCCGTGGTCCGGTTGGTCAGCTCCGATTCATTGATCCGTACAATTTCCTGCAAACCACTGATTTCTAATTCTTTGCTCTTCAAGTCCATTTGGCTCATGTTCAGAAGGTCCTGCAGTTCTTTTAGTTGCTGTACTGTTTGATTCATTTCAACCTATAAGTTTCAAATTCAAAACAATCTCAATGAATTTGTTAGACTTTCAAGTACCGGTATTTAAGATGCCTCTCCACATGAAAGTTTTCTCAGGCAAGTTTGCTCTCTATGGGCAACTCAACCATAGAAAGCTATGGGCAGTTGTTTGTGTCACTGGACTCAGCAAAAGTTGTTAGGAAAAGAGCAATTGTGAATTGCCCACTTGAGAGCCAACTGGCATGAGAAAACTCGCATGTGGAGTAGCGCCTTCAGGCAACATCAACTCAGCTTTCACATTTTCAGCACAGAAGTATAAGCAGGGCAATCTCTTAAGTTAATACTCACCAGTATATCCCCAACACCAAAGTTAAAAACTTGCATTATGTTTTACCTGTACTTTCTTAAGTTCAGTATCTAGGTCTTTATTCATCTTTGATTGAACCGCTAAGTCTCCTTTCACCTTCTGAAGCTGTTCCTCTAAGTCCATCACTGAAAAAATATACAAACGAGGATTGAACAAACATTCTCTTAGGGCAGCAAGTTCAGTCTAAAACTGTCAGGACTACAGAGACGTACATTTCAGCTATCGTGTTGTGCGGCCGTTACCCCGTTCCTTGGTTGCAACATGCACATATATTAGTTAGATCGGGTCACAATGTCAATATGTCAGCTCCAATGGTATCCTTAATACAGTATTTCAAATTCTTACCAGCATCAGATTTCTCATCCCGTTCAAGTTTGACTTCCCTCAGCTCTGTCTCAAGTTCTGTGATCTTAGCTTCCTTCGCCTCAATGTCAGTTTTCTCTTGTGATAGCTCATGTCTCGTCTCGTCGAGGTTGGTAGAAATTTGCTGTTTCTCTGATTGCAGGTTCCTGGAGATTCAAAAAGTGCAAATCAGAACTTCAACTGGGTATTGTACTTGTAAATTTCCATCAGGGCCTAAGTCAGGCACTATTAGCCCTGGTAAGTAGGAAGAGGCCATCTCAAGCTACTCATGTTCCTCACTTGGATGGGGTCTTTTACTTGCCCTTGCAAAGGCACAAGGTACAAGGCACCACAGTTTAGTGTCCCATGCGATGGACATGAAGAGGTAGGGATAATATCCCATATGACCAGGGCTGGATTCAAACCCGGGACCTGCCGCTTGCTTAGCGGACATGATAACCACTCGGCTATCAGGGCTCTTCAACTGGGGTATTCAAACGAATACCATCACTGTCATCAATACCCACTCTCCAGTTGAAGAAACTCTCCAATACAAGGGTACTTACTTGATAACCCTCATGAGTTCCTTAATCTGTTCTCCACGCTCCTCAATATCCATACACGCCTGGTGTAACTTGTGCTCCGTCGTCTGAATCTCAATCATTGACTTGTTTTCAGCTTTGGACAACTGCTGTTCCAATCTTGACACCTAAAAGATGGACGCACAGCAGCAGAAATAAGGACACAACAGTTAAAACATGGTCCACTCTTTTTCCATTGCACACTCAAGGAAAACCTCCATTTCTTATCAGCTGCTCCATCTGTATTTCTAATTAGTTGCTCTATCCTAATACCTAATCATCAGCTCTATCCCTATCTCTAATTGCCACCTCTACCCCTATCTCTAATTGCCACCTCTACCCCTATCTCTAAATGTCACCTCTATCCTAATTAGCTATCGGTATTCCTAATCAGACATTTTGTCCCTATTTCTAATTAACGACTCTACTCTTTATCTAGTTGGCTGCTCTAACGCTACTAACAGATGAAGCAGTTAATAAGAAATGCAAAGAGAGAGGTTTGAATTTCCGATTAAACTGTCCAATTTCCACACAGAGGTGGGAATTTGAATTAGTTAAGGTGAATTTAATGAGTCATCAAGCATTAATCAAAGTCACAATGTAACACTTCGTCTGACCTGACTTTCCATCTGGGCCTGGCTGTCCTCAAGTTCACTAATCCTGTGCGCACTCTGCTGCAACATTTCCTGTCTCTCTTGCAGAGTTTTCTCCAAATCAGCGATGTGCAGGCCACGACTCTTCAACTCTGAGTGATACTGGTGGAGCTGGTCTTCTAAATCTGCAGCCTGAAAACAGAATTGATGACCTTGAGATTATGTTCTTGTGACGTGACTCAGACATTTGTTTTGTAAAATATTGAGTCGAGAATGCCAAATACGGCATTATTGGCTCTCTAGACAATATCGGGGAAATTAATGTACATGTACTGCAGGAGGAAACCAGAGTGCCCGGAATGAACCTGCGCTGTCAGAGAGGGTCACCCTCTCTATCAACTGGGGACTGAACCTGGAACCTCAGTGGTGACAGGTGACGAAGTTTCCACTGCGCCACTCTGACAGCCCTCATTGATAGGACAATTTGAACCCAGACATACCTCCTCGGCTTTCGCTTCCATTTCCTTGTCATATCTCTCCTTCGTTTCCTCTAACTGTTCGATAACCATCTGAAGTTCCTCTTTACACACAACCAATGCCGATTCCAACTTTTCCACCTGCCCTGTCGCCTCCGATGCCCGCTCTTCCAAATCCTTCAGCGTCTCGTTATTTGTTTGGTTGTTTGTTTCAACGTGCTGGAAATGCAAATCCGGAAATTACAACGTACCTACTACAGGTGCTCCTCACTCTGGAAGAATCCCACTCCCAAATCCCACAGTCCCAACCCCTCTACAGCTTACCGCTTTAGCTTGGTTCAGTTGTTCCCTGAGCTGGAGAACGTGAGATTCCTTGATGGCCACCTCATCACGAATACTCCTCATGATACTCTCAGCTTCCTTCAGTTGATCTGTCCTCTCTTCTAGCTTTTGCTGCAACTGTCGAGAAAACAAGAAGAACAGTTGACCCAGTTTTTTAGCATTTTGTGGCTCAAC
Source organism: Notospermus geniculatus (assembly GCA_002633025.1). Lineage (NCBI taxonomy): Eukaryota > Metazoa > Nemertea > Pilidiophora > Heteronemertea > Lineidae > Notospermus > Notospermus geniculatus. Next base: position 61,033 of record NMRB01000767.1, on the reverse strand, counting down.
TGACCCATTTATTGATTTCAGAACGTACAGCCCCTTTTACAGTTCAAAACAGGTTCGGTCCGGGTTGAGCTCGGCACCTTCAACCGGGCTAGTGCAAAAAGGGCTTATATGCCAAGAGTTTCACTTTTTAGCCTCTCAAGGCGGCACTGTGAGCAGTTGTACCAAACACATAAAACAGAGCAACGCAATGCCCTTGATGCAGTGCAATAGGGATGAAACATCGAAAGACGCCTTACAGTTGCTCATAGCAGACGACATGGACTCAAATTATTTCAACCACTGTACCACCTAACTCACTATTTCAATCTGCTTTTCAAATTCCTGGCACTGCTCGATGTGAATCTGCTTCATTTTGCTTGCCATGGCCTTTGCTTCAATCGTTTCTCTATTCTTCTCATCCATCTGACCCTTCACAGCATTCAGCTGTCCTGTCTTTTTATTCAGTTCGTCCTCGACCGCGTCCAATTTCTTGACATGCTCGGTGAAATCTTGTACTTTTTCGTTGAGCTGGCGTTCCATGGAGGCAAGCTGGTTGGTTTTTCGCCTCAACTGAAATGATTGAATCATCAACCGTGACTGTATTCCTCGCGCGGCCGTTTGAATACCAGAAATGTCCTCATTCTATGTCATCAGTGAACATCAAGCGCCACACCATAACAGTAACTTTAATATATAAAGCCTTTTAAAGTGCTTCCACTGTAATGCAGTGGTAATACAGCTTCACATTATAACCCCAGTCTTACAGAAATCTTTCTGGGGAACTCAAGGAGTGCATTCAACACATCATTTGATCCTTTCAGACACGCTGAGAATACAAAGTCAAAAGTGGCAACTCGGCCAGGAATGAAACCTGAGACCTCACGATTTCAAGTCCGACACTCTATCACTAAGCCATCACACTCCAGGGTCACATAAAGGGTGTACAATGGGCACGAACCTCTCTTTCCAAATTAAACACCTCAGCATTCTTGGCCGAGAGATCTCGCTGCATCTCTGACACATCGCTGTTGCGGTGCTTGAGTTTGAAGTTGAGATCACCACACTGGGCATCCAGCTCAGCAACCCTGGACTCCATCGAGGTTAACTTGGATCTCATACTGCTCCTCTCTTTTTCCATTTCACGGATGACATCTTCTAGTTCTTTGGTATGTTGTTCACCTATTGGAAACATAATAAAATAAGTCAGAAATTCTAGGACCAGGAGGGGTCAACACAGACAGTATAGTGGAACCTCCCTATGCAGATGGAAGTAAACCCCCACAAAAAATTCTGGCCTCTCTCACCTGATTTGTTCTTCTCTGCATAAGCGTTGAGTTCTCCTCGTATTACTTCCAGCATCGACTGATTCTTATCATCGAGACCAGCAGACGCTAACCGTGCTTGTAGGTGCTGGACTTCAGCTTCCTTCATCACCAGCTTCATCCTACAAAAGAGAGAGTGCTTTAACGGCTATCAGAGTCACTCTCTCTATCACATGAAGAGCTGGGCCGACTGGGGATTGAACCTGGAACCTCAGAGGTGACGGGCACTGGTATTTCCGCCGCGCCACTCTGACAGCCTCTGACATTAGTGCCCAGTCAAGAATAAGGCAACAACTAACTTATACCAAGTTTCTGATAGTTTTAATCAACGCCATTTTATGCCATACCTAACGTCACTGAGCATCGCCCTTGCACTCTCCGGTGATCCATCCGAGCTGCTGAAACTACTAAACGGTTGACCAGGACTCTGTGGACGTGACCCAGCTTTCCTGTCATGGATGCCACTATCGTTACTCCTCTGAAGAAAGAAAATGAATCATGACTTTCAAAATTTCTTCCATTCATTAGGGCTCATTAAATCCTCAGTGCTTTTCTGACCCCAGCCAATGGGGGCCAGATTTGCCACCACTGAGCTTAGTTTTGTAGGAAACACATACACTGTACAAGGACAAGGCAGGAAATTCAGGCGGCCTGGCCGGGCATGATATGAGTGTTGGGTAATCATCATCATGTGAGAACCAAAATATTACCGTTGACAACCTCGGCGTCATCCGTTCCGATTTCTCACGTGCCATCTGTTTCACCCATTTTTCTAATCGCGCGAGCTGTTTATGACTTTGTTCGACCTCTTGTTGGCATTCGTCGAGTCGCGATTTCTGTTGATTTATTGTCTGAACTAAGTCTTTATTTTCTGATTTCAAGGCATTGAAATCTAGGAGGTGGTTCTGGAGCATTCCTGTGGAGAAGAGAGAAATACTGTAAACCCCTAAATAGTGGCAGCAATCAATTCAGCACTGGAAATTTTGATCATCTTATTTTTCAACCCTTTACAATAATGACGGTGACTGTGCCTAACATTTGAGAACGTACCAATTTTCTGAGCCTGACTTTTCACCTGAGCTTGAAGGTCACAGTTGCGCTGCTCAAGGTCATCTTTCATCTCCTGATTATGATTCGTCACGTCTTGAAATCGCTTGATTTCTTCATTCACATCTTTCAGTTGTGCTTCGAGGCTGGCGACCTTTATCGAAAGATCATCACGTTCGTGTTTCACTTTTTCGAAATTTTCCCGTAAAAGTTCTTCATTGCTTTGGTGCTGAAAAATAGAACATCAATCCAATGATGTTGACTTTTCAGACAACACTTTCCACCTTTGCAGGCCTAGCATCCCAAGTGCTTTACACTGCCATCATTTTCCAGAAATCTGACCGGAAAACTTGAACCTGGGGCAACTTTGCATGCACACAAGTCTATTGTTTGGCTGCACATGCCCTATTGTTCACTGACTGCCATACAATAGATTTGCATACACGCAAAGTTGCGAAGGATTCATGAATATGGCCCCTGAACCTGTGCCTCTTTGTGAGTACAATTCCAGTGCCAGCCCTTTCACCTGTTTTACTGATAGATACTGTAGTTCGGTGCAACACACCTTTCTAAGTCTATCCTTAACCTTCCTCTGATAATCCTGAAAGCCGGCCTGCAGCTCGTCAATCCCTGCCAACGCTTCCTTCTTTTCCACTCCCGTCCGTTGATGCCTCTCAACTTCAGCCGCCAGTTCATCTTTCAAACTGTCAACCTCGTGGTTCAACTTATCGACCTCCAGTCGAGATTCATCCAGTTTCTGATGACTGATATCGCAGCGATCCTCCGCATCACGAAGGGCTTTATCTTGCATTTCCACCTCGGATTCCAAGTTCATCAACTTTTCTTGTAGTTCTAGCACCTTTTTGGCATCTTGGGATTTTTTGTCAAGTTCTTCTTTGAGAAAATTAATCTGAAATACAAGTTCAGGATTCGTCACATATTGTCAATCACCACGTCAATCAAACATGTCAATCATGAATTACGGTAGCATCTTTCACAGCTGCCAACCCCCCAAAAGCCACCTGTCAAATTTTTTCTCGAAATTTTTCACGTCACCATTTACCGCATCCAAAGAATCTTTGGATGCGGTACATGTAAATGGTGACGTTTGAGGCCTAATATGAGGTCACGCACTTGCACATCTTCAGAGCTAATTTTGACAGATTGCATGGAGGTCTATTATTGAAAAGATTTTTAAAAATCTCGATCCTTACCTCAGCATTTGCCCGACCAAGATCATACTCGAGTTTCTCTGCCTCGTTCAAAAGTTTATGGTTCTCGGTGACCATGTTGGCATTTTCTTCTCGTAAAGACTGTAATTTTCTTCGTAATGTCTCGTTGTCCTGCTCAATGGAGCTGGCAGACAAGGATGGCTGGGAACACATACTGCGCTGAAACAAGAAACAAAATGTTTATTTCAAGTTTCATAATTGGCATTTTCTGCAAATCACTGCCCAAGGGTCTCACTCCTCTCAAAATCGTGAAATAGGGTCTTTATTTAAGCCATCTCAACGTGAGAGGTAGTGGAGCTGAGTGAAGAGACCTGAATCTCCTGATAAGTTTTATTTTTGGGAACGAAGTGAGTATCATTTAACATACTGGTAATTTAAAGAGTGCCATTGCAATCCTTAGGTAATGGTACTTTTAAGTTCAATCCCACAGTTATCACCTTTGCTGCTTCTATAATATTGGTCACTCATAATATTGGTCACTCATCACAGTGTGTACATTTTAACACCTTTGGGACTACAAATATTCTCATTAAACAACTTAAAATGAAAAGAAATGATCAATTTGGGACTGATTTTGGTGTCCTTAATAGAGAGGTGTCCTGTAGGGACAGGTGTCCACTACGGGGAGGTTCCACTGTATTGGGTAACACAGAAAGGCAATGAGGGATGAAGACTTGTCAAAATTTATAATCCCCTTCGTCCTTTCTGTTTTTTTTGCTTTGTTCATAGTCACACCAATGAAAGATTTTGTATTACATCAGGAACTTGTACATACTGATTTTAATACCATACATGTAGGTCTGGGGGATTATAATGAAGGGAACAGGTGCTATGGGTCACTTCATTCAAATTCCTATTATGAGTTGCATACTATTTTTCCACGCCACCGATTGATGCATTCCACACCCATTTCAATAGATTTATCAAAGACAGCTGAACTCATATTGGGAATTCAAAGACATTCCGTTCAATGCCCCTTCACGCTCAGCGAGCTGAGCCCTATTGTAATATTTCAAAGTATTGATCAATTGCTATTGATTAAAAGTAGGCCAACCCCAGGTAATACTCAACAAGAGTGAGTTTATAGTCAAGAGCAGTGTACTGAGAGTGGTCTTGGAGAATTTTTATGATGTGGCATTTTAGTTGGATGTCTCTGTCCTAACGTTCATACTCCACTTTTTGGTAAGACCTCAGGTTTCAGAGTCCAGAAGTGTGGTATATATGGTCAACATAATGAATGGATCAACACGTGTCTTTGATGTGTGGTGTCGTGAACATGGTGAATGTGCAGCACAGATTGTATCGTAGAATGTGAGCACACTATTGTACACACACATTCATACATTTGTATACTTCAAGGGGTAGGGTGTGTTTTGCCATGTAGGCCTATGTATTGGTTTAACTTCTTGACAATACGTTCACCATTTTGTTGAAAGGAACTCCTCTTTGGGGGTGGGGCGGGCTAGATTGAAAACTCTATCCTCAAACATGACACCCCTATGATCATGTTGGTCATGAATGTTGCAAATAGGGTTTATGCTGGGAGCGAATTTACATTCCCTGATCAGTGCCCAAAAAACGATCGCCGACTGGCGGAATATAAGCCGCATCGAACAATAGGATTTCCATTGTGTGCCATGGAGTAATGTCCCTTCCGCTCGGGGATTCTAAAGTTTAGCCTTATGCTGTAGTATGGAGTCAGATTTAGCTTACAGTTGCAAGCTTTATGAGTCTGAGTTGAACTTTGGTACTAGCAGCTTCCTAAGAACGTGACATCAGAGATTCTTCTTGAAAGCAGGCCAATAGGCCCCTTTTGAAAGTCTTGAGTGGGTAATAACAATATCCTCGCCCCAGGTCAAAATTCAAAACGAATGATACACAGCAGCACATGAACAGTTCACGTTTTGACCTGGGGTGAGGATGCTGTTATCACCCGCTCAAGACCTTTGAAAGGGGCCTACTCCTTGTTTTTTCACAAATCAACTGATACTTGAATGAGTTGGTTCTATTTTTGCAGAAGGATAAACTCCATCTGAACTGGATCCGTCAGGAATCGAATAGTTTTCAACCACAACTCAATAGAAACGCAATAAGCCAAAGTGACAGCTGCCGAGGTGATATTGTTGAATGCTGGACAACCCTTGGGCCGTCTGCCACAATGAATCAACCATGGCTCACCCCGATTGTGATGCTCTTTGCATTCGGCCTGCAGCTTATTGTGCCGATGGTAATCTGGGGGTATCGTGGATGCTGCAAGAAGCAGACCAAGAAGAAAGAGGAAGAGCCTGATCTGTTTGACATCGCTTACGACAACGCTGGCCTTGAGACCATCCCGGTGAGTATTTCGTTTAATTTTGTTCACCAAATACAGTACAGAGGACATCCTGAGCAACCGCCATCAAAAACTCGCCATATAGAGTGTTTGCACGTGACGTCACAGCGGCCATGTTGGAGGTATACAACAAAAGAACAGACTTCCAAAACAATCGAAGTTAATCTCCGTAGACCGTGTCTGGCGACAAATTCTTTTGTTCATACCTCCAACATGGCCACCGGTGCAAACACTCTATTCAGACGCCACTGGGTTGACAGCGGATTCTTGCCACAACGTGGCACAAGTGACACCATAGAACTGTTTTCAAGTGAACTAGCATGACATTGAACGTATGTTGCCAGGCACGGATCCAGAGGGGGGCGCGCCCCTCCCATTTAGCCAACAGATCTGTATAATCAACCATGAAATTCTGGAATTTGGAGCAAATTTCAATGTTCCAAGCTTAGGGCGTCTCCTCTTTTCCAAATCCTGGACCCGCCCCTGGCCGAGGCGATAATGTTGCTGCAGCGCTTTTGCGGGATTTGGCCTAACACCGCAGAAAAGCTTGGCACTGAAATGGTTAATTCCACAAATGTGACCTGTTCCAGGAAAACCATCCATTTGTCAAAAATTTTCATATCCTATGTTTTGATGGATTTGTGTAGAAGAGACAGAGAGCTTTATAATGACACTTAAATTTTGATAATCGGACAATAAGTATGGGAATTCTGATTTTGGAAGGTCACGTGCCAATAAAACACCGTTTTTCGAAAAAACAAAGAAAATACGCTGTGAAGTCAAGAAATGACAATGGTTTGGGTATCACAACTGATCATAAAGTGAAAATTTAACACTTTATAATGGTAATCTCTGGGTTTTGGTGCGAACAAATGTGTTTGAAATAAGTTCACAAACTTTGTCGAAAAAAAAAATTTTTGAAAAAAAACTTTTTTTGAAATTTTTTTTTACTTTCGACATTTATGCTAATTGGTAACTGGCGACTTTTGGATGGTTTTCCTGGAACAGGTCACAAATGATTGGTACATGAATTTTAATTCTGTTATGTATTTCAGGAGGAGAGTGAGGAGGGAACATTCAGCAGCTTCACACAGCGGACGGTGACGGAAGTCCCACAGTACAAACACGGTGAGGAACCGGCTGCCAAAGAGGATCAAACGACCATCCGTATCAAACAAGACCAACAAAAAGAACCGAAGAAAAACCGATTCTCAATCTGGGAACTAATACGCATCTTCTCGCTAGATTTTTACATCTCCTTCTGGCTCTGGTTGATCTTTGTTATTGGTTGTGAATCCACGCAGTGTTATGGGAAAGGTTTTGCATTGGAGTTCCTCCGCGGTATGTCCCTGTTTATGATCTGTGCCATTCCCTTGTTCATCATTTACGAATCTTACAAATCGCGTGAACGGAATTACATCCGTAACATTCTCAAAACAGACAGCATTAAATTCTACATCGAACGGATGAAAAAGATCGATCCATTGATTACGTTAAAGGCCACGTGTGGACATTGGGAAGAGCGTGAACGTACAGTCACGATCACAGATACGTACGGGCATGTTCACACGCGGACCGAGCAGTATATGGCCTTCATTGTCACCCACAAGGAAGAGCAGGAAATAAAATTCGACAGATGTCGGGATGTTTCAGCAGAAGATGTGAAGAACTGTCGGAATCTGAAAGCAACTCGGCTATGTTTACGAAAAGAGGTGGACTTTGGCGACTTGTACACAAAAGACTTGTACAATGCCAAACTGCAAGCGATGATCGATCGTAACAAGGACAGGGACAAGAATCTCAACATCAAGCTCATAACTGATATTCCAGGTTTTAAATGGCGTGTGACAGCATTCGTTGACATGCACAATAAAGCGTGGTGGATGACGGAAACCTGGTTCTGGGTTGCAACCGTCCTGTTCTTCTCGTGGCCTTATAGGTTGATTTTCCGCCATTGGACTGCCAAAACGGCATATACGTTGCACAAGATGGTGTATGTCAATCCGTCCACTGACTCGACCAATCACAATGACACAGGCAAGGCTGGTGACGAGAATGTGCCAGCCGCAACACTCAACACCAGCGAACCTGAATATGTGAGGAATCCGCAGGAAGTTCACGTTCAAATTCAACAATCAACAGTGTAGTGAAATATCTTTCATAGATTTTATGAACATTTTTTACACATGGGCACAGGACACATTGGAAGAGAGCAAGCCGTCTTCTTTTAAAGTTTTAAATCTTTTACAATTGGTTGATTGGATTTAGTACGTTTTTCTTTATACATGATATATCTCACAATGGAAGTTGAATGAAAGCAAACCAAGGAATCTGAATCATGGAAATATTTACTTTTTTTCCATTTGCTCATCAAGAAACGTGTAAGAAGAATATTTTGGTCCATATACAATGTATTTGGGTCAGTGTGTTATTGTGATATCAAGTAGGTCAAGATAGGACAAGCCAATTTTTTATCTCCCTCCTCTCCACTTGACTTAAAGGTAAAACATTCCACATAGAACCTGCCTCTTTGTAAGATAACTTTTATGGAGATGAATATATCAATTTTACATTGCTTGAAGTATTATCGATAGCTTTTATTTCTGGTACTGGTACATGTATATTGTATAGTATTTGTAAATGCTAGACTTTGTCAGTTGTAAATTGGGACCTGTATGTATATTTGTATGATCAATAAACATTTTTAATACAATACATTTCATTCATTTGGCTGAATCATATCAAAGTGAAAGCCTGCGTTCCAATGCCAGCCCTGAACAACTGTGATTATTACAGAGCATCAATATCTGTGACCCTCCACAGCAAAACCAGTCACATGTCACTCTTAGCTTGGCAGGTTGAGACCAAATGTTTGTCAGTTTCAATACTGTCTGTCTGTTACGAAATCTGACAGAATCTATTTCTTCCATTCTCTTCTGGTGTCATCTTAGTTCCTTGAGGCTCACCTTCTAAGTGACATGCGCCTTGTTTTACTGTGGAGGGTCACATTTATTGAGAAAATAATTCCAACCTTTTCACGTGGTGTGCTATAACGGGGAGGCATTCTCCTCTCAAAGTTGCTGAACGATGCACCGAGACCCAGGCTAGTTGTGCTTGTTGATACCTGGCTGAGAGGATGGTAGCTCTCCACTCCATCATCTGGCGATACATCTAGGGTCAGAGGTGGGACCTTTGGGTGAGGTGTGACGCCGCTCGATCCAGAACGGAATGTGCTGAAATGAAATACGCAAACAATGACTTTGTGAACTGACTGTCATTCAAGTACTGACAACATCACATTCAAAAAATATAACAAAAGGGTAGCTTATTTTAAAAATGCATTGTAAAGTAACCTGAGTGTGAGAACATTTCCTTGGTGTCCAAAGAATGCAGTTAGGCTGGAATCCTTTAGGCCTACCTGGTGAATGCTGGCTGTCCATCATCATCATCATCATCGATGCAGCTCAATGTCTGTAAACTTCTCTCCGTCTCTTGAAGTCTTTTCCTCAAGTCATGGACATTTCTTATCAGCAAATCTTCTTTGGAACTGGACTGAACCACTTTAGATGCCAACCTCCGCTCCGTCATTTTTGGCTTTCAAAAGCTATCAACCTAGAAGTATGGTACTAACAGAATAATAAATAGGCTACGACAACAGTAAGGGGACTGACTCGTAGGGCCATGAGGGCCTAGGCGGCCTACAAGGCCCCTACTAGGCCTATGTCAAGTGTGCTGCGCACTCGCAGGATGACGCACCTCCTTTGGCCCGAAATTTGAATTGAGGAGTGACCTTTGGATCGTTTCTTCTGTCATTTTTTGCACGCTTCTTTCGTTTTCTTCCTGGTTTCTTTTAGCCTAGGCCTAGGCCAAATAATTTTTTTCAAAAATTAGGGTCGGGGCCGTTGGTTTTGGGTGTCGGGCGGGGACGCTGAACAACTGTTTTTTTTATGTGGCCTTATTGACTGACTGCTGAAGTAGCACGAGTAGGACGCCATCACTTGGCCCGTGCCTGTAGCCTACTGTATGAACATGACATGAATCTCACAGACGTGACACTGGCCATGCTGGCACCAGGGCACTGCACGCCATGCATGCATGCACGCAGTCGACGCAGCAAGCACCCGAGCACCGACCATGTAGCCTATGTAGGCCTACTCTCCATTCCAAATCCCCTTGGCGCGAGGTTTATCAACGATAGCTCCGCAACGGCTGGGCCGATTTTGATGAAACATATGTCAGTTGACTTATCTTTCTTGGCGGTACAGCCATCATCACAGTCAATTTCCCGAAAAACGTGACAGAAAAAAGTTGTTTCACAAATCACCGTTTGTGCTGACGGCCGAAATGGCGGCCATTTTGAAATGACGCAATGCATCGCGCACGTGTAAACTGCACTGAACAGCATCGCGAAATGAAATGGGTTTTGAGAAAGAGATCCGTTATGCAGGCCTTACGCAAAAAATGAAGATAGCAGAAAGATACCGGCAAGAAAGACAAGTTTATTGATGTATGGTATGTTGAATTTGGCCCAGCCGTTGAGGAGATATCGGCCGAAAACCTCGCGCCAAGGGGATTTGGAATGAAGAGTAGGCCTATGTCATGTCTGCGACAACATGACAAACAGGATGATCTTTTACACTTACAATCGCTATTCATCGACCTCCTTGTATTGAAAGAATTTCCCAACCCATCAATCAAAACATCATAATGCTTGCTCTTCGCTAGGCATGTTAGGAAATAGGAAAAGAGAGTTTAAATCGTTCATGTCTTCGTTTGAGCTGAGCGCGTTTTGGTTCCAAATATCGCCGCCAGGGGTAAGCGGAGCTGCCTTTTTACCTCCAGCAACTGAAGAGTCAAATGTTTAGTTTACCCTGTTTAGCTTAGATGGCGCCACCGTAAAGTCCGTCAGCTGCTGGCACCTAGCGCCTAACAATAGTACCATAGGGGCGGGGCATTGTCCTGGTGGTGCCATCAGTCAACTTGTCTCATCATTCACGGAAACACTGAATTATGGGGAACACAAGAAATGTTACACCACAGCTCAGCTGTGGAGGGGTCAATGCTGTCGGGTCCAGGTGCACCGGTTACGGAGTACATGCCGGCACACCCTTTTTGGAAAATCTAACAAGCGGAACGACACCTCAACTGAGATTGCATAATAATGAGGTGGATGGTCTTGGTTCACACCCAAGGTGATTCACGCCGACGACCGCGCGTTTATTGCCGGCTCTTACGTAGGCCTAACTCATGAACTGATCAGAGTCCTTTCACTGGGCCAATAATGCCTTGGCCCCGGCCCAGTGCTTCATCATACTTTATTTTGTAATAAACTCCAAATCAAATGAAACTTGAGTCCTTTTACTCGATTGGCCAGCGATTTTCCAAGTGTCAGGTATTATCTAATCGAGCCCGGCAGGGCTTAAAAGGCGAACAGCGGACGAGAGTCGTCATTGCGGAAATCTGTCTCTCAGTGTCTGGACGCATACCTCATCGACGACCGTATTTTGCGGAATACCAGGGTAAGTTTTCCTTCAATTTGGCCTCAGATTCCGATTTTGAACTCCATGGGAGGTGCAGTGCGGCGCCAAAACACAATCAAAACGCCTATCCTCAACAAGCTTTTGCCGCGCTCACGCGCCTAGTCGCGCTCTACTGGACTAGGCCTTCGAACGGGCCTTCCCTTGGCATCGCCCACATATTGCCCTAAATCCTAGCTTGAACGTCGCCTAGTCTTATTGCATATTTGTTCATCAAATGTGTCTACTTTTTATACAAACTTAATCTCCGCTGTCCCTTCGTTTCAGATGTTACTCTGTGTGCTGTTCGTCGGTGCGGCTCTACTCTGGACCGCGGAAGGCCAAAAAAGCAAGTAGTAATTTCACGTTCATGAACTAGGCCTAGTCGAATTGAACTTTGCCGGTAACTAAAGTCGTCGTCATTGGTGCCGAAACCTCCGTTTCGAGTTCCCTTTTTCCAATGAAGTGGCGGTACTGAATCGCCTTTTTTTAAACAATTTTTTACTGTAGCGCGACCTTTTTTTTTCATTTAATACGTCGGGAATTTCAATGATTTTTCGTGCCTGAACACTTAGCCCCATCTGGAACCAACTAAGCGGTTTCTTTCAAGGTACTTCAGTCGAGATTTCATTCGGCACAAAATCGTGGGACATATTTGCCCCAGTAGAAAAATTGATCTGATAGCCTACCTCTATACCTGAAATACATGCTTAAAGTTCTCGCACGCGGGCGTGCGAAAGCGTCAGCCCTGATTTGGGACATTTGGGAAAAATTGCAAGTGTGCAAAAAGTTTAAAATTGTTGGCGAAACTTTTTCCAGCTGTGGGTTCTCCTTGCACCAACCACACGTTTTGCAACTACGAACAGCCCTCCCCGATCGATCATACGAAATGTGACAGCTCAACGTGTCAATGTACTTCTCTCTACTATGGTGAAACCGGCGACACCGCCTGTGTACAAGGTAAGGATCGGAAGCTTTTCATTGCTTTTTTTTGGCAGAGCAATATTTTTTTAGCCAGAAAAGTTAATCGGATAAAAATTGTCTTTTGCGCTCAAATGCCAGGACCTACTAAGAGATTCATTTATCTTTTTCTCCAGCTTTGCTTGGCGACGCCTGCGGTTCCAAAAATGACGGCAATGCTTACTGCGCTACACGCGACCCTTACGCAGCCTGCATCGGCAATGTTTGCGCCTGCAACAGTGGATACCATGAGGTTTTAAGTACGATAGACGGTTATATGCATTGCCAAAAAAGTAAGGTTCACTTGATACTTCGATAGTTCATGCCAATAGTTTATTAAACCGCCCTTTTATATTGTTGTACCGTTCTGAGACGGCACGTTTCTACGCCCAAGCATGCCAAGTCTGACCCCCCGACTCGGTGGTGTCGGTCCCCGAGTTTCATAGAATAGTTTTTCACAACATGCGTGATCACAGAAGTAATGGCGTCAAGTCGCTTTATGGTACCGGTGTAACGTTTTTGAGCGTTCCCCATCTGAGTGTTCCCCTGCTATTGTCTGACGGAATAAGCCGCGACTCGACAATGGAGGACACACATAGAAACATGTCGATCTATCTGCCAGTGTTTCCAGAACAATAGGGGAACACACGGAAACACTGAAAAACTTTACACCTGTACATTGCTTTTTCCCGTTTTCCTTTTTAGCTAACATCGGCAGCAAATGCAATTCCTCGGATTCTGGAGATGCCTTTTGCCAACAGAGTATTGGAAACGCCGTATGTGCAGTTGAAACGCAGACATGCGAATGTCCGACTGGAAAGACGTACGACAAAGACGCGGATACTTGCCAGTTCGAAAGTTTCCATTCCTCGTGTTCAACATGCCGACAATCAGGCGGACATTGTTATGATGTTGCGAATGATGGAACTCCAGATGGCTGCTCTTGTCCAGAATCGAAGAACAGTAGCGACCCGATGAACCTTTCAGTTGGATGCGATATCGGTTTAGGTAGACAACCTAATTCCTCACTGAGATGTTCTTGGTTGATTTGTTAAGCCGCCATCTTTTTTGGTTATTACGACCACCAATCCGAAACCATGTGGGAGAACTTGTCAGACGTATTGGCTGAACTGGTGTTGCAATGAAAAAGCAATTTTAATAGCGGTCACGTTTGCACACGTCGCCACAACCCTATAGTCAAGCCTACCGTTTTTGCGTCATGCGCCTCGGCCTGATAACATTCAGTGCCAGCAGCCGGTCAGGGGCCGGTTCTTCCCTGCGGACTGGAACGGCCGTTTCTCCTGTACTCTGCAAAATATGGGAGCGTTTAGATTTCGATACTTAACAAACTAATATTTGGCGTACATAACATGAAATTCCTTTTCAGCGCACATTGGCGACTACTGCGATAGGGACGGTTCCCCAGTACGGTGTGTTGTTGGCCATTCCGAATGCGTCCACGCGGGAAGACTGGACGCTCGTCACATGTGTGAATGCACTCCTGGCTATTACGCAATCCCTTACGGAACCCAACAAAAGTGCTGTGAGTGTATATAGTTCATGTTACCAGCTTATACGTCCTCCCTCTCCTCCCGAATACGTGTGTGCGTGTCCCCGAGGTTATACCCCCCGTAAACCCTTTCCCAACACATACGTGTCTCGAATTGGCAATCAACGTTTCGGTCAAATTTGACTTTTGGTCTGAAATTTGATCTGCGTTATTGCTTTTCAGATCGTTCAATCGCCAAAGAAACGGACCCAAACTGCCAGTGGTGCCAGAAGAGAGGAGGAATTTGTTACGACATCGATGAGGACGGTATCAGAGATGGGTGTATGTGTCCAGCCACTAGAAGCACGACAGACTTCCATGATCCCAGCAAAGATTGTGAAGTAAACCACGGTAAGACAATATAGATGCGCATTGATCGTTTTCGCAAGCCCCCGAAACGCCGAGAACGTCTGTACAGTTGTTCGGTGCTCTTTTCGCGGCATCGAACGGTTGGCGTTGCGGGCTTTGCGAAAACGCTCCATTTTGGACGATGGGAGATCCCGGTGGGAGAGACCGTTCCTGATGGACTCTGCCGGCCTCGGTAGATAAAATGCGTTGTTGGCTCCGAGCAAATATAGGGATACCTCGCAAAACGGCTTTTAACGGAACTGGAATTCGGAAAACTACATGTAATTCCATCTGTGACGTCTTTCTACCCGCGCAGGTTTTTGTTGAGCGCCACGATTTGCAACGTAATAACTTCTCGGTTGAAGCTATCATCGCATGTCCTTTATCCTTTTATTTACTGCTTCTCGTTACAGTAAACGTAACATGTGCCGCAAGTACCATGACCATATGTTACAATCCCCACAACACGACACGATTCCCAAACATGGCCACCAGACTCGCAGACAAGGAGTCGTACATCTACATCGAAAAACGCCTTGGCCAGGATCCATGCCGTTTTGAATACGAGGCAGCCAATGGTGATTGGTGCGTTGAGCTCGACCTTGCAACAAATGAAACGGAGGCTTGTGGAACTCGCATTACCTACCCTACGGTAAGCCTTCTTATTCGTAGAAAAAAATTGACGGCCAATGAGAATTCCGGAAGGCTTCGCACATAGATCGGTACTAGTAACGGGAAGTCCGACTTAAAGATAATATACCACGGATATTTTCGCGGGCCACGAAATTCATTGTTTATTTACATTGTTTGTTTATGTCCAGGCTTTCTTTGTCTTACGAGTAATTTGTTGGTGGCATGCCTCTCTAGAAATTCTGTTGATTCCAAAAGTATTCATTTTGGTGGGTTGGCATGTCCCAAAAATCCAAAATAACATAATGTAAACATTCATGTTTACAAACATTGAATGTAAACAATGAAGTCGTGATATATTATCTTTAAGCAATTACGGACGCACTGCCGATACGAAGGTGATGCATATCGTACTATTTCAAGTTCACCCTTCATGTTTCAGCACCGCCATATTGAGTATCAGAACTGGCTAGTACTTCAGATGAACAGCTACGGAAGGAGCAGTGAAGATGCCAACGTTCATGTCTACTGCCAATACGACACCATTTCCCATGCGTTCACTGCCACAGGAACACAAGTCGTGGGGTAAGTGGACCCTCTGCAGGTTATAGGCCCCCGTCAACAAAATTCGGTGGGCATCATACGACAGGCAAGCTGTCGTTGGGAAAATCGCTGTCGTTGGGAAAATCTTTGTCGGTTACGAAAAACCCCTCCTATGAGGGTCTTTCTCCTGGACGGTATTTTTCGTCTATCCCGAGGGACCGGTCACGCGGTGGATTCCGTAGCGTTCGTCGCGTAGTGGCCGTCCGGGTGAGAAGGCGTGCATAATCACTGGTAACTTCGCCCTTCAGGAGGTCGAGGTGCATTAACCTAATTGTCGGATCAATTTTTGTGTATGTGGATCTATTCCCTTTTCCAGTTTCGTTGCAATGGCATCCGAGGGAGAGGAGGTCCACCCTGCTTTGATAATGAAAGTCCAAGATGAATTTGGCCGTGATGCTACCCTGCAAGGCATCCGTCTTGGTCAGCCTGCCATGTTGATCATCGAGATGACGGAAGACAAGGATGTCTACCATTCGATCAGGCCTGAAGTCTGCATAGCCTCCAACAGGCCCGAACTAGCAGATCCGGCAACATCTTCAATCTTGCTCCTCTATGAAGCGTAAGTATCCAGGTACCACCAAAAATACTCTTAGTAATGGTCGGAAATGCAATGCCCTCTATGGACTAATCATATATCCAGCGATTTATCAAGTTCCAACGTGATAATACGGAGGTTTAGAAATCAAACGATAAACGTAAACTTTACGACAACGTAATTTTTCATACTACGGGGTGGGGCAGAGAAAGTGTCCCTCGAACAAAAGCTTTTCTATTGTTTCCCTATTGTTCGAGGGACACTTTCTCTGCCTCGCCCTGTACATATTAACCAGATTTTATATTGCATTTTCGGTACAAAAATAACGTTGTCGTTGACGTTTACGTTTATCGTTTTATTTTGGAACCTCTCTACTGAACAAGCAACATAATTTCCCCATTCTTTCAGCTGTCCAGTTCAGGATTCGTACTTGACACGAAGAAACAATTTCCAACCGGACCCAGCCAATGCGCAAATCTCAATGACCGGTTTATTCCCCATGTTTCAATTCGAGGATACCGACTTCGTCTTCTTCCATTGCGCCGTCCGTGTCTGTAGGAATGACGAGAGCTGCGAACCGGTGAGCATTTTTCAAACGTTCATTTCTCTTAGCCGAAATGCACCGGGTGGACAAACTCCGTTTCGCTGGTGGAAAATGCTGGAACTTGGTGTCCATTAATATCTACTCCTCCATAGTAATTTTCAGTATGGGTAATTTGCCATGCCCTCGGTAGGCGTTTTCGCAAAGCCCCCGAAACACGAACGCCAAACCCATTGTTCGATGCCACGGACAGCACCAAACAAAAGGATAGATGTTCGCGTTGGCGTTTCGGTGGCTTTGCGAAAACTCCCCAGTGACTTTTTTTTATTCTCCCGAATCGCCAATACAACCAGTGACATGCACCCAGTTGTAGGGCCTACATGTACCATTCAACTAGGCCTATATGTACATTGCAGGTCAACTGTACAACCGCGCGAAGAAAAAGGGCCATTGCTGAAGAGGGGATACTGAAGAGAGAAGTCCGCCAACTGCCATTAGGGACGCAGACCGAATTCGTGTCGTCCATCAGGAGTGGAGCTGTCAGAATCACTCCAGATAAGCATGTGGACTTAACAGATGAAAAGGATTCCTCGAAAAGTAAGTCGTCGGATCAACAGTACGGCGCTTTAGAAATCAAACGATAAACGTTAACGACAACGTTATTTTCGTACCGAAAATGCAATATAAAATCTGAAGTGTAACTTCACTAAATGCACACACTTCCACCATGAATTTGACGAAGTTACACGCGTCCAACTCTTAAAAGCCCTTTTTGAATACGGCCATGAACGTTTAGTATGAAAAATGACGTTGTCGTAAAGTTTACGTTCATCGTTAGATTTCTAAACCTCCGTTTCACCTTGGTGTAAAAGTGTTCCCTGTAAGGTGCTTAACACTCTACAGGGACAATACCAATTAATATGAAATGGTCCATGGACCATGTGCTCACTGGGTTGGACATAACAATGACAGAGGGATGAGCAATCCGGGTCAAGTCATTCCCGAGTAGGACTTTGATGATTTAGGGGCCCACCTTGCGGCCATATTGGATGTCCGATCGGGCCGGAACTTCACATGCACATAAAGGTCATCTGCAGGGGGCCACATAGCACATTGTTGACGTTGTCGTAAAGTTTACGTTCATCGTTAGATTTCTAAACCTCCGTTTCACCTTGGTGTAAAAGTGTTCCCTGTAAGGTGCTTAACACTTTACAGGGACAATACCAATTAATAAAATTGTTATAGTTCAATGGCAGACGTGGGTCATTGCCAACAGTGATGCAGCTTGTTGGGCGGCGACGACTCTTGGATCCTCGCACCCAGGGTCTTCACATCGAGAGGGTACGCCCGTAAATGACCTGATTCTCAGGATTACTTTTGCCGCAGACAAGAATTCCTGGAATATCCATTTTTCGCTTAAGTTAATTATGGTTTTTTGTCTTTCCAGTAAAACTTTCACGCAAATACATCCTCATGATCGCCATCCCTGCTGGATTCATGGTTCTCATGGTCGTCGTTCTTGCCGCAGCCATTATCATTCGGCGACGTAGACAAAGATCGAGGCCAAGGAAGAGGCCACAGGTCGAATGCAACTTGGAGATGCCAAAACTTTCGCCCAACACATCCACGTAATGTAACGACAGTTTGAGAATGCTATAAAACGATCTGGAATATTCGGAGAATGGCCGGAGTGTCTTAACTTTGAGACGAGGTGATTTGCCCTTGGCGTCTTTCGGAACTGTATACCCAAAAGCGAGCGGAGTGCCGCGTTCTGAACGTAGCCCGTGACCATGTGGACTCGGCCCTCTATTGCCGGTTCAGTGTTGTTTTTGTGTTCATAATGTTCACTTTAAAAATGGCGTTGTTCCCGTTAAACTATAGATTAACCTGTGTTTTTCTGCTAATTTAATGACTGCCGTACTCGTTAACCGTATACGGCATATAATCTGCCAATGTCTTGTTGCCCGTTGTTCTTTGGGCGTTTTTCCATAGTTTGGCCTGCGTTTCTCCCATATAAAATTCAGGTTCGCCGGTGACTAATCTTCCAACATTAGCCAATGCATTCGCCATATTATCGGCGAAGTTGAAAGTTCTGTTCCAATGTCGTATGTTCAACTTTTCCAATGTTGAGTGTTCTACTGTTCCAATGCTGAATATCGTGTTACAATGTTTTCTGTTCTATAGTTGACTTAACTTTTACATTTTTCTTTTTTCTACACAATGTATTCTTATAAACATTTGTGATTGAGGTTTTCGGCGTGATCTTTGCTGGTTTATTAAATTAATATACAAAAATACAGCCTTTGATTTCTTTTGTAATGAAGATCTGCCCTTTTTAGTCCACGCCCCAGTCGTTCTATACAGAAACCTCGTGTTGGACCACATCTGAACCCAGGTTTTCGACCCTTGGGTAAACTTTCAGAAACGTCAGGTTGCCAAAAACAGGGAGGTTTCGAAATCAAACGATAAACGTAAACTTTACAACGTTATTTTTCGTAGTACACATTAACCAGATATTATATCGTATTTTCGGTACGAAAATAACGTTTACGTTTATCGTTTGATTTCGAAACCTCCCCTAATTTGCCGGCAACAGCGGGTAGGTCGTTTTGAAATTTGGGAACCGACTTCAACATTGGACGTCCGACACAACGACGGAGCTTTGTAACAGTAAAGTGGACTACTTCACCACCGCGAAAGTCCATTCTCTTCCACTGAATGCTGATTGATCCCAGGATCGGATGCTGAGGATCCCGAATGCTGATGTGACGCCCATCACATTCGACTTGCAGTAGTCGATATCCAAGGCTTACTCTGCCCACCCACTCCCTCTGGGCTACATCAAGTAGCGAGGATGTAGGAACCCCGCCAACAAGACTGCCGATGATCTGCCACGCACGAAGTTTAGCACAGGTGTAACAGGAATCGGCGTCCTAGGAATGCAGATCCGCCAAACAATAGCCCGCTATTGTAAGGTGCTATTCAGATGTTCTCTCTAGCCATATATTCTAGTCCCATGCTGAACAATAAGACCGGACTTTGTGCCAAACCGTCTCCGAGGAACCAAAGTCCCTTTGGGTCATATTCATAAAGCGGTTCTATCATTAGAACCGTCTTAGACCGGTTCCAGGTATCGTCAAACGCTATACTTGGAACCGCTAACAATAGAACCGCTTTATGAATATGACCCTTTGGAATCGCCCCAGTGATACTGGAATCGCCCCAGTGATACTGCAGCGTAACTGGCGCTGTAAATGTTCTGCTAAAGTCGCTCCATATGCAAAAATGAAATTCGCGTTTCCGTTTTATACCACGCCGACCTCTTGACCCCGTGTGCATATCATTATCACTCGGAATTGCCGATCTGTCCCGAATGATTCCGAGCAAAATAGGAAATATTGTCACTGGTTTTTCCTAGATTTACGTCATCTTATCGCCGTAATCGTGGTTCCGAGTAGTGACGATCATTTCAACCAATGAGAACGTTTGTTCATGTTTACATCTTTGCACGTGGGTATAAGAAATGCGATGGACATTGGATTTCAAAGGTTATGCTGCAACCAGCGTCATTTTGGCGATTAGCGGATTGAATCCGCTCTAGATGGGAGACAGACGTCTTCAACAGAATGAATATTTTCAGTTTTAGTATTTCAGCGGGAGGGCCTTTGTTTATTGACGAAGACAGTCTGGTTGATGGTAAAATGGGAGCCACCACTGTCTATGTTTGCCACGCTACTTGCTAAACCTAGAAATAGCCAAGGTGTTGGTCTTTGCCGTCATAAACAAATTGACGGCATCTTGGTTTGGCACAAAGTCCCTTTGGAATCGCTCCACTGTAGCGTAACTGGCGCTGTAAATAAATGCTCTGCTAAAGTCGTTCCATATGCAAAAATGAAATTCAGGTTTCCGTTTTATACCACGCCGACCTCTTGACCCCGTGTGCATATCATTATCACTCGGAATTGCCGATCTGTCCCGAATGATTCCGAGCAAAATAGGAAATATTGTCACTGGTTTTCCTAGATTTACGTCATCTTATCGCAGTAATCATGGTTCCGAGTACGATCATTTCAACCAATGGGAACGTTTGCTTATGTTTACATCTTTGCACGTGGATATAAGAAATGTGATGGACATTGTATTTCAAAGGTGCTGCAACTAGCGTCATTTGGGCGATTTTCGGATTGAACCCGCTATAGATGGGAGACAGACGTACGTCTTCAACAGAATGAACATTTTCAGTTTTAGTATTTCAGCGGGAGGTCCATTGTTTATTGACGAAGACAGTCTGGTTGATGGTAAAATGGGAGCCACCAGTCTATCTTGGCCACGCTACTTGCTAAACCTTGAAATAGCCAAGGTGTTGGTCTTTGCCGTCATAAACAAATTGACAGCATCTTGGTTTGGCACAAAGTCCCTTTGGAATCGCTCCAGTGATACTGTAGCGTAACTGGCGCTGTAAATAAATGCTCTGCTAAAGTCGTTCCATATGCAAAAATGAAAGTCAGGTTTCCGTTTTATGGCCACGCTACTTGCTAAACCTTGAAATAGCCAAGGTGTTAGTCTTTGCCGTCATAAACAAATTGACAGCATCTTGGTTTGGCACAAAGTCCCTTTGGTATCACTCCAGTGATACTGTAGCGTAACTGGCGCTGTAAATAAATGCTCTGCTAAAGTCGTTCCATATGCAAAAATGAAAGTCAGGTTTCAGTTTTATACCTCGCCGACCTCTTGACCCCGTGTGCATATCATTATCACTCGGAATTGCCGATCTGTCCCGAATGATTCCAAGCAAAATAGGAAATATTATCACTGGTTTTTCCTAGTTTTACGTCATCTTATCGCCGTAATCGTGGTTCCGAGTAGTGACGATCATTTCAACCAATGGGAACGTTTGTTTATGTTTACATCTTTGCACCTGGGTATAAGAAATGTGATGGACATTGTATTTCAAAGGTTATATGCTGCAACCAGCGTCATTTGGGCGATTTTCGGATTGAATCCACTATAGATGGGAGACAGACGTCTTCAACAGAATGAACATAATAAGCATAACCTTTGAAATACAATGTCCATCACATTTCTTATACCCACGTGCAAAGATGTAAACATAAAGGCCGGGGCTATTTGCACAGCATAGCCGATACGCACGGCCCTCATTAACATAAAAATCTCATGACGAACTCTGGCCGGATTTGGGTCACGTGACCGCTGATCGCGCCACTTTTTTTGGCGAGGATGGCGGGCCCGATAAAAACATAAAAATACTAAAGATAGCGCAATGAAACGTCAGATCGGTTATGCTAGTATCAAATTTACATTTTTATTAACAAATTAAACCAGTTGTTTCAACATGATCGTTCTGAATAATCCATTATTTTTCGAGTTGAAGATAGAATTTTCTTGGAGATGACGACCCATTTTTCGTAAACACCGCAATAAACATGATAATAACTCCAAAGAACCATGAGTGAGCTGGGATTTTTTTGCATGAACATGTAGATTGATATCTTTTTAATCATCATTCCAAATTTCAGCTCAATCGGTCATTGGCCACGAGGTAGTCCGCTTTTTTCCTGAGGCTTGTCGAAGTTTTGCGCTGATTTCCGCCTTTGACGATAGAGGTCACCACCCAAAAACTCCACAAAAGCGAAGCTGTCAACATTCCTAAACTTCCTCCTAATTTTTTCTGTGCGATAATTTCGTGATATAATGTCGACTACGGCTTCATGTGATCTTAAGATGGGGGTAGAGATATCCACACGGTGATTTAATACAGGTGTGAAGGTGATTTCAGCGTTCTTTCTTGGGCTACCACCCTCTCCGCTCTGCCAACTTCGCGACACGCGTCAAATGCATACGGGATGGTACTTGAATGTACATAGGCAGTATCAGACTATGAAGTGTGATATTCTCCAGGTTTCCTCGTATAAATGACTTTAATAAACTCGAATATTCCGTAACTTATTGTCTTGTTTTATTACTTCAGCTTTCCAATCGAAAAACTTAGCTCTCAACATACATAAAACCATGCGTCATGTGCGTCATGAAATCAGACACCAAACTGGAGAGCGGCACGCGGTGCTAGGCGTGTCAACTTAAATACGTAACAGTAACGACGCTGTTACCAAGCATGTGACTTAATACAAAGTTTTGATAGGTTAACATAAATTTACATACGGAGGTGACCAATAGGATCAGGACAAGATGATACTTTTAGTTTATGTTCCTTACACTAGATGGCACTGAGAGACACATTTACTCAACATATTTTCTACAAGAGGGCTCTGACGCCAGTCTATCTTTAGTAACATAACAATTTAGAAAAGGTTACATTGTATCCAATTTATTGACGTTTCAACGTTGTGACTTCACTTACGCCAAGCAGGTCATTGAGATCAATATACAGGGTGTAACACATATAATACAAACAGAATGAAAACAGAGAATTTAAATACTACA
>NMRB01000767.1:0-32619 GCA_002633025.1 Notospermus geniculatus | reverse complement strand
TACTTGGGGCAGGCTCGAGAGGCGCCAAATCATTACGTCACACGATTAAACGCTGCTGGGTCTCACCCAGGGGAGGCCCGGGTGAGTAAACGAACAGGCTAAAATTTATTTTCCCGCGCACTCCAAACGCTGGGCGCGAGGTTGGGTTTTACCCCAGAATGCATTTCGGTAAACAGTTTCAGAAATGGCGGCCGGTCGCGAGCCGTTGGAAAATCTGATTGATTAGGAAAACGTCCCAATACTCCGAAGTACTTCCATCGGCATCGATTCAATGAAAAACCTATAAAAGCGATGACATTTTGATCAAGCAGTATTTGAGGTCATAAAGGTTTGTAAACTAGCGGATAATTAAATCGAAATGCCGATTTATCTCCCGATTCCTGTTGTAGAGATTTGCACATGCATGCACTGATGCAGGCATGGCATGCATCATGATCATGATGATAGGCCTATGCATGGCATGTCGCCATGCTGCACTGAATGCACAGGCTCAACATGTCATGGCTTCAAACATGTCATTTACTCAAATAAGCAATGGAGAACATCCACATTTCCAGCACACAATCTCATTCTCACTGGGATGGGGGGAAAACTCGGCGTAACACGTGTGACGTGTCGTGACAGATGTGAACGCACTACGCGAGCAGGGTGGCTGCCCACCCTTTCTTCTGGCCTTGCTTGGCTTCTTACGAAAAATCGACGCGACCACATAGGCTAGGCCTAGGCCTAGGCCCTAGCCTATGACGTAATGCCCAGCTTTCCTATCCTGGCGGGCAAATTGTGGGACTACTAGCTACACTTTGTACACAAACTCGCGTGCAAATGTACACTACAGAAAGGGGTCAACATATCGAGAAATAGTGGGAATATCGCAATGAAACTTGAATTATAAGATACCGACAAGAAAGACAAAAATTTGACCCAGCGCCGCAGCGGTTGCGGAGATATCATTCACTAAGCTTGCGCCATTAGGAATAGTGGAATGGAGAGTAGGCCTAATGTATATATAGGCCTAACCCATAGCAAACATTTGTGCAAAGAATCAGAGTGGTTCAGGATCTCTGTGCTTGGAAATGGCAGTTTGAAATGGTAAATTTTCACAGTAGTTTCAGCTCATTTTGTGGCGAAACTCAGCGTCACTTGCATCATTGACGTCAATAACTCAACTCCTGAATTGAAACTGAAAGTTTGCCGCAGTCTAGAAGGATATGGATGCAATGCTGCAAATTCCATTCGATATCGATCTGTGCATGCCAGGTATAGGCCTAAATCAATTTGTGGAAAAAGTTCCTGTTCACCTCCTACCACTGTTTTGTCATACATATACATGTAATTGTTTTGCAATTGTCTTCAGAGCTTTCATTCCGAATAAATAAGTCACACAACCATAGCATTGCATAAGTCCTGTGTCCTCTCTGTTGGAAATGTAACCACCTGCTGTACGTAAGCCTAAAGCTGATGCCCTCATTATCATGTATTATTTTTTGGCAATTAATTATAGTGCTTTGTCTGCCAAGTCGTTACGGCTAAGTATAAAGATAATTGATGTGTTGAATAGAGGGGTGTGGGCAAATGGTGCATAGAAAGTAAGGCGGAGTAGTTCCTTCAAAATCCAATAAATAGTAAATGTTGTCTTCTTCAGATGTCGAACTTCCGTGGACGTCGGGTAACAGACCCAACTCCTATCATGAGAGCACCCCCAACCAGTGATTTCTACCATGATCCTAATACTCTGTCAGGTAAGTTGGAGACTGAAGAATCCAAGAGGTTTCTAGTGGAGTAGCGGCACTCATGTTTTGACAGGAAATTTTTTAATGATGATGAGTTGGGAATACTGGTTGTTCATTTTGACCTCGGGTGTGTCTAGGGATTCATTCCTCTCATTCTTTTTTCTGTGCTCCTCAGTTCCTTAACAGATCAGTGTTGGAGATAATTGGTTCTGTTCAATTCAGTTTTCAACAATGTATTTTGAGCTGAATTGGACCAAAAATTTTGAAGAAACTTTGAATTCGGAGTCACCAAACCTAAAATTTCCCATGACAAAGACTGCATGCATGGAGATCTATTCGTTCAACGGTACTGACGTCACATTCAAATTCATATTTTGCATTGGTGTCAAGTCAAGAGTAAAATCTTTGTCCCTGTTTTTCTAGTCCACACTAGGAGTCGCCACCGCCTCCTGCGATCTTATTATGATCGTAATCGGAGGTTGGACTGTAAGTTGAATGAGAGTAAGTAATGAAGGGCTAGGTTCTGTTGCATAAAAATCACAGCGGAAGATTCTATGTTCGCATGCAGCTTCATGAATGAGTCCCATCGTCAAAAATATTCCTCTCTCAGGCCACATTTTAAAAATCTTTAGTTTAGCATCACCTCCCGCCTCGAAATTTCTTGCCTCCTCAAATTAAAAATTTCTTTTTTCAGTTTTTCCCTCCTACATGTACTTGTGCCATTTTACAACAAACTCTTACGATCCCCCCTTTACAAGTGTGACTGATGCTAAACTAAAGATTTTTTATTTGGCCTTATTCCAAATCAGAAGAATCTAGCCCTAGTCCATGCCATAGTTGACGATGTGAATAACAAATGTGAAACGAAAATTGCATTTGATGGGTTTGCAGGTGAAAAAGACTCTTTTCCACTTGATATTTTTTGCTTTACTTTCTTTCACTGGCATGGAATTATTTACCGTATGGTACTTCTGTGATTGAGCTTTATATCTTATTTTACTCATCACCTGAATGTGACTTCACAGGGTGGAATCTATTCTAAGTTCAGGGTGGCACTACTCTGCATGGGTTTGTTTGAGATGTGGGTAATGAAATGAAACTCAAGTTCACAGTAGCGCCCTCCAATCACCACTGTCAAGGTGTCAGTCATGAGCTCTCAGTCCAATCATTACCAATCCAGTAATACAGTCATCTCATGTCAGCTTACCCCTGTCGGTATCATACCAATGTTTGATTCTGTAAATAGTGTTCCGGTAACTTTTCCAATGCCTTGCTGAATGCTTGACCCTGCTACACGGCAAATTTCCTCTCCTGAGTATTAACACTTTCACCGCCAAAAACGGAAATTTCCATTTTTCCCCGTTTTTTTGTGGTTTTTGCACAGTAATAGATGGCAGTACCATGAACAACTGGAGAAAATTTCGTGAAGATCGGTCAAATGGTTTTGGAGTAACATTGTTTTGAAATATCCGTTTTATTGGAGAATGCATTACGTAATATGGCCGCTAATACATTTTTCTAATTTTTTTCTGATATTCGTGGAAAAAATGAAAAAAACGGCCTTATTTACAGACTATGTTCATAAAAGTTTCGTACTGATAGCAGATATATTGGTATCAAAATGAAGCTGGCGACTTCCTTGTTCTGCTGGTATATTGTGTTAGGAGTTATCCCCTTCCTGTATTGAGATACTTTGTATTAAAATTAGGTAAATGTTAAAAAAATGTTGAAAAAAGTCTGGCGGTGAAAGTGTTAAGTAGCTCCTTTTCAGGAAAAAATGCAGTGAGTGTCCTAGAAACAAGTGAGGTCGATTTTTCGCATACTTTTAAATGGTTGGAAACCTTCAGCCCCTTTGTACATGATGATATTGAAAGGATCAACTTAGGTGTAGGATCTACCTTCTTCAAACACATAAAATATACCGGTAGTTGTATTGGAAGGCTCTCTCCTAAGTTCCTGGGCTTTGTATTTCAGTTGCCGTGTGTGCCTGTAAAATTGATGTTATCTGGAAGATATTGATGAGATAAAAGTGTCATTGGGTACCTTTTTGACCAATTAATTCTTGATATCGTTATGTTCCTTTGGGATTTGATTGCAAATTTGTCATTTACCTTACAGGCTTAGCACAGGCCTGGGACTCTATGGACAAAGCCAAGGTTGCTGTGAGTATTCAATGTCAGCTACATGTAGTTTTTACCATCCTTGTCTGATCACTATCGGTGTCTGTCATTCCCAGGAAGTGGTACTGTAGGCTTCAGTTTCATCATACGTTACACTTGATGCAGTCAGTTGGGATCGCCGTGGTCTGCAGGGGAAGTTTGTCTTCTCGTGATGACACATTCTCCATTTGTCTCCAGTCTAAATAAGACTTTTCAATTCTAGCTACGTCGTATTGAACACCGCCTCGAAGATGCTCGCCGTCCATCGCCAACGAGCTTTGAGGAACGTGGAAAAGATACGTGCATTTCAATGGATGAAAAGTCCAAAGTTAAGGTGAGCGTCGAGATGGAAAAACTAAAATTCATCTCCAAGGTTTTGCTATTTAATAGCTGTACTAGTGATGTGGGAAATGAACTAAACATGCTGTTCCTTTTGATGAACTTTTGGTATTGATGGTTACATGTATATCTTGTCATTTTCAATTAATTCATGCTTCAGAATGAAAATTCGCTCAACAAAAGTCACAACAGTCGCCATAAG
The DNA here is from genome assembly GCA_002633025.1 of Notospermus geniculatus. Lineage (NCBI taxonomy): Eukaryota > Metazoa > Nemertea > Pilidiophora > Heteronemertea > Lineidae > Notospermus > Notospermus geniculatus. The sequence goes on along the minus strand of NMRB01000767.1, from coordinate 28,189 downwards.
GACAAGCAAAATCTGAGGAAAGTCAGTCGCTTGGGTAAGTTTTAGCTCAGACGTCAGACTAGTACACACCCTATACCCCAGGATTTTCGCACCACCAGCCTTGGTTTTACACAGTCGGTGGACTGACTCCTCAGCTCTGCTCATCTCATTGGAAGTGGGTCACTTCCAAATTCTAGTTCCAATCTCTTCACCTAGGTGTCACCACAGTGCTTTAAGCCCCCTGGTGATCTGCACACAACTAGAGCATACCAATTCAAAATTGCACTGGGATTATCTTAGAGTGTGAAATTTTCAAATTTCTGCACATTTTCACCTGTTTATTGGGACAATTCTTCAGATGTTTGGAAAATATGTGGTAAGTGACGATCGTCATTGATATATCAGTCGTGTCTTTGTAAATTTCGTTCTGAATTAGTCGATCAGGATTTTTTTGGGCTCGCTACACATGGCTAATGACAAATACATCTGTAGGCTTACATTGTAAATTTTTGTGTGCTTCAGTTGGTTTGTTATACTATTCACAGCACATTGAGGCCTAGTTTGACAATGTTTTTCTTGTAAGATGTGTTGAAGTAACTCTAAGTTGCTTTTAATAGCTTCAATAGCTTGATATTATGATAATGGCCTNAAAAGGCTCCAGTTGGTTCAAAATTCGGCCGCCCGTCTCGTAACGAAGACTCCAAAGCGTTCACACATTACACCAATATTGTTTCAGCTCCACTGGCTGCCGGTCAGGGCCCGTGTTGAATATAAGGTCGCTATTAAGGTGTACCAGTGCCTGCACCAAGCAGCTCCAATATATCTACAGGATGCCATCGTTCCTTATTCTCCAACACGTGCTCTGAGGTCCGGCAGTCAAAACTTATGTCAGGAACCTCGAACGAAAAAGAAAATTGGTAACGGTGCTTTCTCTGTGGCTGGTCCTCAGATCTGGAATAGTTTACCCCAGTCCCTTCGTGCCATTGATTCCTATAATTCTTTTAGAACCAATTTAAAAACTCATCTTTTTATGAAATATTTGTATTAGGCCTAGATGAATTTTTATATTTTTAATAATCATGCTACGTGTCTTACTTTGTAAAGCGCTTTGAAATATTTTATGTAAAGCGCTATAGAAGTGGTTTTTAATAATAATAATAATAATAATAATAAATACTCTCTGCTTTTGGGCAAAATCATTTGAGACTTTATGTGATTTTGTGTACCGGTACTGGCAGTGCAACAACTTTCTTTTCGTTTGTGGTGCAAATTGAAATGATACATCTGTTCACCTGAACATGTCTCACCAACATGATGTCCATACAGAGAGTATACTCCAAGTCAGGGGAATCTAATGAAAGTGTATATGTACTACCTATCACTCAGCCTTGTTCTATGTATTATTTTAACCCTCTTCCAAATACATTAGTTTTGAGAGTGCATAACTAGTATAACGGGATATGCCAGCTTTTGAGGTCCTTTTGTGGTATTGCTGGCCCATCTGTCGGCTTTGGCAACTTGCCTCTTGTACCCCATCGACTTTGACCCACCCACTCAAAGCAGGCGCCGATCCAGGATTTGGGGCCGGAGAAGGGGTCATTGCAGGCAGGCGCCGAAGATGCACGCGCCGAGGGGTCTGGGGGGCCTGCCCAGAAAATTTGAAATCTAGAAGGCAGTAGACGCGATTTCCTGGCATCTCAGTATCAAAACAGAAGCTTTGTTTTTGCATTCTTTGCTTATTGCTGCAAATTATTGAAGAAGAAAAAAAATTGGCGGTGGAGAGCAGGGGGTCACGACCCCCAAAACCCCCCATCTGGATCCGCGCCTGCAAAGAACTCTTGAATTGTTACACCAGTGATATCTTTTGATGTTGCAGAACAAGATTTTCAGAGGGTAGTTGCCCCGTCATAATACAAGCATAGGGAAATGAATAAAATTCAATATACAGTAAATGTGTGCTCTAATCGCTTTTAAATCCATCATAAACTGCTGGGTGAGATTAACACCAGACCGAATAAGAAATCTTCAAGGAATCACATGTCCAGCACATGTACTTGCACAAACAGCTCGAGTAAATAATGAGCCTATAGTTTGCTTTGAATACCGGTAGGTATGATAAGCCGAATGAGACAGTGAGAGTAGGCCTATTTCTGATCTTATTGGGGGTTGGGTTTGATGAAATGAGGTGGCTAGCATTTCCAGTGTTTCCGCCAGGAATTTTTTTGAGGGGGGGATAAAGAGAAAATTCGACAGAATTCTTGGTCAAAAACACAAATTTTGACTTTTTAAGGGGGATATCCCCTCCCTGTCCCCCCGCTGGCAAAGGGTTGACAACCTTCTTTCGTTCGAAGGGCAAGGAACAAATGACAGTGTAAATGGGCCTGTCCCGCTTGAATTTCAAAGCAGGCTCGGTCCAGGTTGAGCTCGGCACACTTCAACCGGGCTTGTGTGAAAGGGGTTACGTGCCAAGAGTAGAGTTTAAGTTTTTAGCCTGTCAAGGCGGCACTGTGAGCAGTTGTACGAAAGACATAAAACAGAGCAAAGCATGCAATAACATGGGGTCATATGAATAAAGACTAGCAAATGCTAACTACTTAGATTTGTACAGCATTGCCTAGTGCATTTGTATTGCAAAATTCAAGTAAAAGCATTTACTAGTCTATGACCCATGATGTCACAATGTCCTTGATGCAGTGCAATAGACGATTCTCGAATTCGCAGATCTGCGCACTTCCGCCGAAATCGCAAACACAACCTCAGTCTGAAACTGAATGACTGACGCAGAGAACCCCACGACATTGACTTCGACGACATTGCGCCAGAGACGACCATTGCTGAATCATGGATTGCGCCACGTCAGCTGGTGTCAGGTCGAGGTTGTGTTTGCAATTTCGGCGGAAGTGCACAGGTCTTTCTCGTCTACGTCAATTTGGGATTTGTCTTAGGAGGGATGAAACATCGAAAAAGTACTTACAACTGCTCACAACACCTCCAAATGGCGGTAATTTGCAGGTTCCTCATTGGCTACCGGTACAATACTTGACTGACTGCTGCAACCTCCCCTGACTTGAAAATACTTTTTCCACAGAAAAATCATTTGCTCAACTCAGGCTTTGGCACGACATGAGTTAATTTCATGATCATTTGAACAATTTTAGCTCTTCATGTTTGTGGATCTGGTAGATATGTATAAATGCATTGAAAAATAGTCTTGATCTGTTAGACAAACAGCTGACAATAGCTGTAATCCGGGCGCGGACCATAGGGCTGCGGCGTTTCACAAGTACACCGATTATCATCTTGAAAATATGATGTACTTAGTCTGAAGGAATTTGTAAATCCATGATTATGCTCATTTCATGAATTTATGTGCATGGTATTGGGAAGTGTCCTGTCAGTAGACCCAACATTCACTGTTTTATGGCTATGTCAGGTCGACCTTGCGATGGCACAGAACAGGCGCAGACTGACTTTTCTGGATCACTTTGCGTCTGAGGCACGACAGCGTGGAACAAATCAGTCGCCTATATGGTGTGACATAACTGCAGTTACATCTCAGTTATGATGATCGGGATCAGTCGTCGATCAAAAAGATCACAAGTTGCAAGAGTTGAACATATTCAACTTCTGTGTCATCCTGACGGGCGTAATCCATTCGCAGTCGACCTGACTCAAGTTACGATTCCGTACATGCTGATGTTGCTTGATCCACGATGATCGTACACATTTTCGTTTTTGTGACCTGACAATGATTGCGAGCCTGATGCCGACTGTTCCGTCATAGCGCAGGCAATCGCAGTGTGACCTGACATCAGCATCAGAAATGTCTGCATTGTGTCTCACACTGATGAAAGGCAGTGTCTGCATTGGTGGTACAGTACATGGGAGTTCAGTTGGTTGAAGTAAATAGCCCTATTTTGTACTACCCACCTTCTTGCATCATCAAATACATCACCGAAGCCTGTGGAAGGAAAGGGAGCAACATTAAAATAGACTTTTTTGATGAGGTCTGTCACTAAAATTATTGTAGGTTGTTTGCAATCTGGCACAATGTGTGTACTACCCAAACATCCAGTGGGGGGGGGGGCAGAACCGACACAGAACCACATCTCAAATATTCACAATAGGACTTCGTTCGTCAGAAAGGAAATCGCTCTGCAGTGAACATCAACAAAGACATTGAATGGCCGCTCAGTTGACATAAGATTGGAATATTGACATGAAAAAAATACATGGCATAGAAAGTTAGCAGCAGTCTTTATCTGGTCTTTTCATGTGCTGTCATGCCTGTTCTGTTGATTGTGTACCGGTATATATTTATGAGAGATGTTGTTGACCCTGGACGAATAGTTGTGGGATCTAACTCCCGAGGATCTTATGTGCCCAAGATATTGTGGTAAGTGTGGGGTACTTGCAACTAAATTTGTCGAATATTGTACTGTGGAACCTCCTTTAATGGGCCACTCTGCCAGGAGGACACCTATCTATCAAGGACACCAAAGTTCGGCCACAAATTGGTCATTTCTATTTCAACCTCTGTCATCAGGACACCTCTCAAATAAGGAGAGTGTGTGTCAGCCCCCAAGGTGTCCTTAATGGAGAGGTTCCACTCTAATTTTCGTGAGTGTAATGCCTTATTTACTGGTCAGCTTTCAATTCGATATTCGATATTGAAACCTGGCAGTGGCCTCCAACCCGAAAGCCTACTCCTAATGCTAATCCTAACCCTAACCCCTGACCCTTACAGGCAGCCGTTACTCTAAAACTGGGTACCCTGTTCCATAGGATTAGATGACATACACCTTTTACGATATTCATCTATGTAGAATATATCTGACTCGAGAATTCACCGAGAATCCAGCTCAATAATCGGTGACCTTTTCTGGCTTTTGGACAACAGGTTTGATCATGTCATTCATTTGTTATGATGCCTTTTGTCATCTTGAGAAAATGGATCTATTTGTTGTGGAATCTCAAATAGGACGTTGGTTTTGTCCAGTAGTAGGTTTCATGCTTGGGGTGGCTTCCTGCCATGTCTTGGTCATCGTCGACTAGCTTTTAAGATAAATGGTCTAATTCAACCAAAAGATGCGAAATCAAAGACTGAGTTCCCTCAGAGATGAATTTCTCTGTAGGCCTAGGCATTTGCCACCCTTGAGAGTATCATTTGGCGACAAGTTTTGAACACAGATGTCCCTGTGATGGAGGGTCCTCTGGCAGAAGTTCCTGCTATGGTAGGAAAGACTGCCCTTTATTTTTAGCCCTTAATCCCTTGGTACACATGTATGACATCTTTTCATTCATTGTCAGCTTTATATCAAAGTTCGCCTGCTGGCATTATGTTAAGGGCCTACGTGCACATGCATGCTCCCAGTGTTCTCATCCCTATTTATAGACCTAGGCCTCTGGGGCAAGCACAGTCATGATGGAGCAAGTCCCTCCCCTCTCTCTCTCTGTGCACTTTTACTACCGGTACAGGTTCTGTTGTAAATGGATGCAGCTCTCTATGGTTGAGACCAAGGTAGGGATGTAGGACGGCTTTTTCATTGCACTGTCAGAGTGGTGCAGTGTAAAGACTGGTGTCTATCACGTCTGAGGTTCTGGGTTCAATCCCAGTCAGACCTATAGACAAATCCCAAATTCCCAGATCTGCGCACTTCCGCCGAAATGGCAAACAGAACCTCAACCTGAAACCAGCTGACGTGACGCAATCCATGATTCAGCAATGGTCAAGTCTGACGCAACGTCGTCGAACTCACTGTCGTCACATGATCGTGGGGTTCTCTGCGTCACGTCATTCAGTGTCAGATGGTTTCAGACCGAGGTTCTGTTTGCCATTTCGGCGGAAGTGCGCAGATCTTTCTCGTTTTCGTCAACTTGGGATTTGTCTATTCTTCGTATACAGAGGATGACTATATCTAGTTTGACAGTGCAGGTTTTGTCCACACACTCTTGTTTCCTCCTGCTGGATTTCTTGCTTTCACCCCATGATGAACAGTTCATAAAAAAGGTAACGCTCAGGGAGGAATCTTTTGGAGGATGCCGTCTCTATGCTTCATACTGTACGTAGTGGGTTAAAAATCAAGTGACATCGATAGGCCACCATGCAGACCTATATTCATGATTTTATAAAGCATGTAGGCCTATCATTAAAAGGAAGGCGTTCCTTGGGCGGTCAGGTATGCTTTCTACTGAAGGCTAGAGTTTGTTCTTTGAGAAATTTGTGTGTGTAAAGCCTGTAAAGGCCTAGCTGTCACGTACCAGTATTGGTGTAATGTATGCATTTGATAATCAAAAGCATACAGTGAGATGTGTGTGGAAAATTCATGGCTTGCTGCCATTCACGGCTGGGTGGTGAGTGAACAATATGGAGGGCTTGGGCCTCAGATCAAAGTCTCCACTCCGAACTTGTCTCTGAAACAAGATCAGCGTTAAGTCCCCTCGCCAATAATTTTGACTGAAAATCTTCCAAAGTGCTTCTCCCCTCTTGCTCTCCCGCCAACAGCAAATTAACCAGTTTTGTGCCAATTCCCGGAATATCCGGACAGCATGTTGTGACACAGAAATAATGCCAAGGGTTTTACTTAGACGATTTGTGAATTCGCAGATCTGTGCACTTCTGCCGAAATCTCAACCACAACCTCAATCTGAAACCAGCTGACGTGACACAATCCATGATTCAGCAATGGTCGAGTCTGACGCAACGTCATCAAAGTCACTGTCATGGGGTTCTCTGGATCACGTCGTTCAGTTTCAGACCGAGGTTGTGTTTGCGATTTTGGTGGAAGTGCTCAGATCTTTCTCGTTTGAAACGTCAATTTGGGATTTGTCTATCATATGCATCATGATGATGCTGTTACGCAGTGCCTCGCTGCAGCGGCATCATCATACTGCTTAAAATACCAGGTCTCAATATCAAGCAAAGCCGAGGCTCGAAGCAAACCCATGCAAAAATCTCAGGTGCTATAATGATTTAAATTCAGACAGGTGCTTGCGCCCTTGTATTGTACCAAATCATGTTTTTGAAAGCAAACAAGTTTTTGAATAAGAAAATTGCAATGAAGGAGCACCCCTTTTTCATGGAGGTGACCTTGACAAAATAAATCAGCTATTTTAATCAACTTGTTGATCAGTCCTTAGACTCCATTTTTGGGAATACACCAAAAACTATTGTCACTTTTGGTTTCTTCAAGTGTTCAACCTTAACTGGGACATCCTATTGAAAAGTTGAATGAAATCCCGCATTGGCCAACATTGGGTTACATATTTAGCATTTTATATTGTTGGCATTTTGCCCACGTCGTAAAGCATATTAGAATTATAATGCGGGAATATATATCCCTTCAATATGTGATTTGGGAATGGTTGTAGGTCCCGGTAAATTGGCAGTCGTGCTAGGTTGGTGGTGTGATACGTAAGTGTGATCTTGCGGTAGATAATCGTCGCAGGGGCTTGCTCGGGTATGTACTGAGTCAGTTTCTTTGTATTGTGTGTAATAGGGTAAACGTCTTCTAACTCTAGTGATTAATGCAATGTTTTTTTTCCGCCGACCCCCTGAAGGGATTTTCAGCCCTACAGCTACAAAATGTCATTGATAAAGTGACAGACAAGCAGTTAATTTAGTCGTCCGAATGTTCTTAAACTTTTTTCTAAATTTTCTCTTTTCAGATGACAAATACAAGGATGATTTCATCTACACAAGATCCCGCAGTCCCCTCACTTCGCTTAACTACGACCGTCACTATGTCCGTAATGAATCCCGTACCCTTACTCCCACAATGCACCTCAACGACGATCACAGCCGATCGATCACGCCAACGAAACATGTCAATTTCGTCGACAAGCCACAATTCCATGAGATTGAGCCTAGAACAAGATCTTTGTATATAAACACAACTTCGAATTCGAATATGTCTGGAAATAAATATGGTCATGGCTCGGACTTTGATCAAACGTACGAAACCGAGCCGTGTGGTGCTTATGCTGCGGATGACTCCATCGTCGATTCCACGACGGACACGCGCGCAGCACGTGATACTGAGATTCAATTTCTCAACGATAATACGCATTTAAATACAAACAGAGATTTTGACCTGGGATCAGATCCCAACGGAAGAGGATTCCAACATGACTTTATGAAGCATGGATCTTACAACGCTGCCAGTTTGTTGCGCGCTTCAGAGCGTCGGACGAAGACTCCGTCCCCGTATATGCTGGAAGGTGCGACGTTCGATAGTTACGGGAGCTCGTACACGGGAAGTATGGATGATATGGATATAGTTGCACCTGGTCGGAGGTTGAAGAAGGGCATTAAGGAACTGGGGAAGGATTCAGGTTGGTATCAAATGAAAGTACAGTAGAACCTCCCTTAGCGGACACCTCTGCCAGCAGGACACCTCTCTATTAAGGACACCAAAATTCAGTCCAGACTTGTCGTTTCTATTCATTTTGACCTCGGTAATCAGGACACCTCTGAATTAAGCATGTACACGATGTATAGGTTGGTGACACAGTGCGTGATTCACTGACGCACTGAACCCAAATATGAATGTTTAGGACCAGAGAGGTTCTATGGAAAGGTGGTTTAGAACAGAAATTGATACCTCACTGTCGGTATTGGTCGTCTCGCCAAACCCGCTTAGGTGGAGCTGTCATTCCGACCTAAACCCTCGGCGTAGCGCCTCAGGTTTAGGCCTGCATTTTAGCTCCACCCTTGCGGATTTGGTGAGACAACCAATACCAACAGTGAGGTATCAATTCCTTTAAAAACCTCAGTTCTTGGCATTTGATGTACCGCATTGACTACTAGTACTAACCAAGAGAATTTCTCAAATGGTCTAAAATGAGGAAACTTTTCATGCCTGTTGAAATCAACTGGTGTTTATGCGAGGTCAAGCAGTTAGCTGGCAATCGTTAAGCTCGATTCATGGTCACCATAAAATTTTGACGACAGTTCTCTCCGTGTTGGGGGTTGATTGCTTTCAAAGTTGTGACCTTTCACCGACTTCAAATGGCAGAGTCCAGCTTTGCGTGGATTAAGAGCAGGCGTAAACGTTTTGATAACATTCGCATTGTTTACGACTTTGTTCAGGTAAGTTTCTTGACTTTATGTTCCATACTTGACCGTGGTCATAGAAACAGCTAAAACTTGAGAAATGCCCCTCTTATGATGATGAGTACTGTAGTTTCTTGCAAGGGTTTTGCGGCGAAGCCAGGGAGGTGGGTCTCATCTCCTCTCAAGTTGGAGCAGAGGGAAACTGGACCCTTTGGTAAATCTTGCCCTTCTGTGGAGAGATTCCCTTGTTCTAGGGAGCCTGATAGCCTAGTGGTTATCACGTCTGCTTTGCAAGCGGCAGGTCCCGGGTTCGAATCCAGCCCGGGCCATATGGGATTTCATTCCCGGCTCTTCACGTCCGTCGCATGGGACAGTAAGCCGTGGTGCCGTGGTGCCTTGTACCTTGTGTCTTTGCAAGGGCAAGTAAAATACCCCATCCAAGTGAGGAACATGAGTAGCTTGTGATGGCCTCGTCCGTACTTACCAGAGCCAATAAATTAATGCTATAGCGTCGGCCCTGACGGAAAAATGAAATACAAATACAAATTCCCTTGTTCTCACATGAGGAGTTCTGGCCCCGAGTCAAACCACAACAGCATGAATGGCAGGTGTAATATTTAATGTGGCCCTCTGACCCTTAAATGTGTTGAATTGAATCATGCGATATTTTGCCATCAGACGAAGACACTCGCAAGAAAAGTTGATTTGTGATGTGTGGGGGCGCACGTATGAACTTCAGAAAATCGTAAATAGGAAAAAAACACTTCAAAGAGAAACTCGCGATTAAAAGATGTTTTGAAAGAGTGACACCATGAAATATCGGGTTAATATATTTGAAAAACACAATCAAGGTCGATATGGCGTCTGAAGGCGTTACTGGCAAAATGCCCCACGGGCCTCTTTCCATTCATTCACTCAAGTCATCATGCATAGCCTGCTCTCTCTTGGCCAATGTTAGCTTAGGCTGTATGCCTACTTGTATTGGCCTTATACCCTCTGGCTAGTTTATCTTCTGCATACCAAATTTATACTCAAACAATTCACTTTTCATGGTGTCATCTTTAGAAAGGTTGATATTGCCATCATACGCTCTCGATTGCCATTCACTGCGGTATATTTATCGATCACATTCAATTGATTAATTGTCAATTTGCAAAATTGTCCCATTCGTTTTAACATCAATATGGTGTTCAGACATGTCGGAGGGCTAGATCTGTTGAGATTGTCAACGGCTTTGAATAGGGGTGTCCCTGCGGCTAACATACATGTAGGGGCAACTTGCTGTGTTCTTTAGCTCCGAGTTGTCTCGGTGATCGCTATCTTATTTCACCACAAAGTACTGAACATACAGTAATTTTGTCATTGTGGGTCACCACAAACAAAACATTTATCAAAATCTAACCACCTCGTGTGTCAGTGTTCTCCACAGGTTTTCTTATGTAGGGTGGTACCCTTGAAATTCCAGGATTTCCCATTACTTTGCAAATTAAGATAGGGTGGTCACCAATTTAAGGCAGGGGGTGTAATAGAAAACCATTACAAAATTGGACTGTAAGGTAGAGTGGTAAAATGCCCTTAAGGTAGGGTGGGCCACCTTTTTGAAATCCACGTGCGGAGAACACTGCAGGGCTTTCCAACCCCAGTAACCGCCTTGGCGCACCGCCAAGCTGCAGAGCCATCAAAGTGATTAGCGCCAAGCCGAAAAATATGCCGCCAGGTCGATTTTTCCTCCCGCCAAGCCAAAAATCTTTTCACCTACATACGTCGAACCGCCGCTCACGTCTCATAATCATTTGCACAAGCATTAACTATCATAAAAGATCGTCAGGGCTCANGACCCCCCCCCCCCCGTTCGCCAGAAAACATCGCACCTACGGCGCTCTCTATGTCGGGCTTCACCCGCCAAGCCGGTTCCATCCGAAGTTGGAAAGCCCTGACACTGGTTGATAAGGAATGCCCGCCATACACAGAAGAATGATAAATCCTTGCCAACAGGCCTTGGTAGAAATTCAGCTGATGGCCCACCCTTACTCTCAAGTTTTAGACTAAGACGAACAGTCACACTAGTGACAACCCCGAATTATCATTCTAAACTATCCTTGGCCATGTTTTTGTAAATACATGTAGAGCCCGTAGGGAGTGTATATTTTTAGCACTGTTTAGTGCACATGGTGCATTTTCGTCCTTCAGTCTTCCCCCGAAGATGTTCTCATAAATTCGGTTTCCTAAACATGCACATTTCATCAACTAGGTAATTTGTTAAAAAACAAGGGGAAGGTGAATATCATTCGGCATTGATCTCTGTCTAGTCATTGGGCCGTAATTTAGAACGTTCCTCAACATTATTGTTCTCGATGGTTTTACAATAGACTTGAGGTCGACCTTAACGTTCTGAAATACGACCCATTGACAACAGTACACTCGCAGTTTCAGCACCCACCAATGCAATTTCGCGAAACAGTACTAGGCCTGTTGGGTTATGGGGGGAGATAACATTGTGAAGTGAGAAGTCTTTAGAAAACCCGGGTCATCATTGTGCACATAAAACTGCTTACTTTCTCGCTCGTTTCACGCTCGACTGAACAACAACTGAACCTGTTTTGAGATTTTGCTTGCTATTCGTGTTGTAGTAACTTGCCCACAGATGTGTATAACTGATTCTCAAATATGTATTATGAGTATTGGACATTGGTTCGTGAGTGGAATAGACATTTGCACTTATTGGGCGATTTCAATCGGGTTTTTTTTTGCAAGGCAATCAGTGTGAATTGATTGTGCACAACAAAATGTATTTTCCATGCAGTTTAGTTGAAATCATTCTTTGCCAGCAGATATCTTGAATTCGCTGCTATTTACCTAATTTTATCTTTGAATGGCCATAAATAAAGGGCAATTTGTTCCTTTCTCCTCTTTCAGATCAGCTGGCTCGGATCAGAGAACTTATCATTGAGCAAAGAAGGAACATGTCATCGCCACAAGGTTTGTATAATTCTGCATCATGTCATCGCTTCAAAAACACTTCCATTTAAAAATTGAAAGTGGGACACCAGCACGGCATCAGGTCTCAAACACACTCTCCGTGTCCTGGCGGTGGAGCACCCCGAAGTAATGACAGACCAACTGATGCGACTGCTACATGTAGGACTATGGGAAAGATGGGGCACCTTTGCCCTTCAGTAAGAAGAATACATGATGTAACTTCTCTCTCAACAGAATGTGAAACTCGCATGGCCAATGACTCAGAGCTACTGACAAAGGTCCGCCACCAGGATTCTGATCCCGTCATGGTGAAGTCGTACGATGCATGGGAACAGCCAGCAGGGCAGGCCATGTCGAGGAAGATTGCTGCTGGGCCTCCTGCGCCATCTTATAAAGGTATATATTTCTTGTTCTTTCCCATGAGGCATAGATCCATCCTTGCATCTATTCGGGCAGAGATCCTTTAGGTAGCATTGATGCTACTTTTACAAAATTTTTCATTCACCATGAAATCTTCTTCATTGCGTTTCAGGATTCAATGAAGTGGAGACCAAGATCCGAACTCCTGAAGGCCGTGTCGTAAAGGTGCCGTCACATCGACGAAAAACCAAGAAAGTTGAGCGGGTGCAAGATAAACCAAAAACAAAAGGTTGGTTCTGTTTTCAATCCAGCATCTTCTGCTGGGATCCCTCTTTGACTTGACTGGACTGGTCCCACGAGCTGGGATGTTGTCCCTGGGGACAAATTTTCCTAGGACGAATTTTCGTCATGGACGAATTTTCCAGGGACGAATTCTCCTCAGGGACAAATTTTCCTGTAACCGAGGTGCCTGTCTGCTGTCCTTCTAGTTTTAGTCTTGTTGGCTATTCTATGTGACCTGACATCCTTTGGCCTGAAAACAGACTCAGAAAGATCTTGCAGACCTCCGACAACCACAATTCTTGTACCGGTATCTTATTTTGTAGCCACAGAAAAGGAACCTCCGCCCGCATCAGCAGCACAGCCCATGTCACCACTGGACGACACCCCCGTCAAAGAGAACCAACCGAAGAAGTCAGCCAGGGTGCTAGCAACGAAAAAACCATCGAAATTCGAGCGAAAAGACATCATTACGACTACATCGTGGCGTGAGGGACAAAAACTGATCCGCCGGGAACTCGGACCACTGCCAAAGCCCTCAGTCGGGAAGAAAAGTCAGGAAAATAGGTCATTGCGTAAGTAGGATTTTCAAGACCATGTTCATGTCTGTTTTGGCGTCTTGTCCAGTGCTCGACAAATTGGTTGCCCGGTACCATCAGAAAAACTCATGGGCAAGCACAAACTCATTGAGCACTAATTAAGTGTATCTTTCAATAGAATATAGAAATACAACCGTCGGCAAGTGACAATTTGGTCTGGGCAAGCAGAAATTACTTTGAGGTTGCCCGTTAGCAAGTGTGCGAAAATCGATTTGTCGAGCACTGTTTTTAGAAATTTACCCGAAAGAAGTGAGGACTTTTGTATCCACTTGCGACAGGATTTTCACCGTATTTTTCAGATGATTCACAAGAGCTGGAGCAGCCAGTGGCCACCCCCTGGGATCACGATGATCACATTGAACATGGTGCTGAAGAAATCCCGAATGAATCTGAGCCAAGGCCCATTCTGTCAGAGGAAGCGAAGGATGTACTCCATGACTTGGCACTTGGTGAGTCACATCTTTTATTCCACGGGCATGACGGGAAAATCCTTCAGCTTCTGTTTTCACGGCAATTCTTGTCTTCAAATAAAGATANAGTGGGGTAGTTTACAATGAAACTGGCTCGTTTTCTGTGTGTTTCATTAAAGTTTAAACCAGATGGTCTTAATACAAAACATGAGAAATCTTACGTCCATCCTACAGACACAATTTTACCTTTCCGCATAATTTCATTTCAGCAAAGATGACCTGAGGCCAGTCATTCCAGAATCCGAACCGATGCAGCTTGAGGATCTGATGGACCGTTACACATCATCCCAAGCTGCTGCTGCTGCTGCCCCTGACAAACAAACTCCTACAAAACCTAGTGATACTCACCAAAATACTCAAGGTAGGATAGTCAATTATTGGAATGAAATGACATTACCTCTGCTATACAAGGTTCTTCCCGTCACTGGGTAGTTCAGGGTCATGTGATGGACTCTTCTCTGCAGACACCTCTGCCAGGAGGACACCTCTCTATTAAGGACACCAAAGTTCAATCTCAAAAATTGGTTATTTTTAGTGTTCGAACATGTGGAAATTGAAAACCTCTCAATGAAGGACACCTTCTGTCGCCTCCAAAAGTAACCCTAATTTCACTTTTTGGTCCATCGTCAGAAATCCCACCCAAAGATGCACCGTCCTTTGCACCTGTCACTGCTGCAACATCCCGCCCAGCTGCTGCATCTGTCAACCAGAGGCCTTCGACTGCTTTCGATTCATCTACTGCCCTCCCTGCCAGCTATGGCTCGAGACCTTATTCCACCCTGTATCCAGGTATGTGATTGGTTGGAAAGAGAGTGTGCAGGGGAAACTAGCGCTGTCATTGAGAATTCCTCTCCTGGGAGAACTTAGGCTTGCTGAGGATCTAAATTCTTCATCTGAATCTACATATAATGAATGACTCTCGAAAGATTTGAGTCCAATAAAGGATCGGGCATTAATCTTTTGTTGCAGAGATCGGTCAGAATAGGACACGAGCAGAACGTCTGCAAGCCCTGCGAAACACCGCGGCCTCGCTTCAGAATCGCCTCGATGCGGAGACCCACCGCCTGACAGCCGAGTCAAACATTCTGCCACGGAGAAGTAAGTTTTGTTCAATCTCGCATTCATCCCTCTCCTTTTAATAAAACTAACATTTGATGTAGGATCTTAGTCAGATTTCTGTCTCACTGATGTCTTTAACATTAGCCGATTTACAATGTGTACCAGTAGTGCAATGTCAAATCCCTTTGTTGTAGTATTCCCCAGTTGTGATTGAGTGTTCTGTTTCTCTCAGCCTATCACGGATATCTAACAACATATCAACCGAGATATTATTACTCATATTATCGTGGTATGTATGGCATGAGTTTTCTAACACTTGGGGTGAAAATAAAGAAACGCATGTCAGTTTCAAAAACTGCACAAAATTGAGACTGAGCACTCTTATCCAGGGCCGGTATGGACTTCGCATCAAATTGTGTGAACCTTATTCTTCAGGAGAGATGTCTCTTGGAAATTGACTCTCTATGGGCAACTCAGTTGACTCTTTCAGTGTTATATCTAGGATTTCAGAAGGGCATGGTGCAAACTTTGTGAAAAGGGCACTTCAACCAAGAAAAGGGCACTTTTCATTCGCGACATTTCTACTAACGGAATTTGAGAAGCTTATCAGTTAAAAAGGTCCCTATAACTCCAATCAACAGCCAATTTAAGCCAGTTTGTAAGGTGATATGACCAGAAGGGACCATGACAGAGGGTCTGGGGGTACTAAAACCTTAAAAAAAAAAAAAATTTTTTTTTAGGGGCATGGCGCCCAAGGGGGGTTAAAAAGGGCACAGTGGCGCCCCCTTTTAGGGGCATGGCGCGGCGCCACTCTAAAATGGCCTAGATATAACACTGTCTTTATGGGCAACTCAGTTGACTCTTTATGGGCAACCCAGCCAAGGTCGGAAAGAAACCAACCACTGTGATTTGCCCATAAAGAACTCGCACGTGGAGGAGTGCTGTTACAGACAAATCCCAAATTGGCTTAAACGAGAAAGATCTGCGCACTTCTGCCGAAATTGCAAACACAACCTCGGTCTGAAATCAGCTGATGTGACGCAATCCATGATTCAGCAATGGTCGACTCTGACACATCGTCGAAGACACTGTCGTGGGGTTCTCTGCATCACGTCATTCAGTTTCAGACCAAGGTTGTGTTTGCGATTTCGGCGGAAGTGTGCAGGTCTGTGAATTCGAGAATCGTCTATTGAAGGCACGTCTTCCTCTACCAAGGGGGGGGGGCCCTTTCTTCTGTCAATGTGTTTCTCTGTTTTTCACCCCAATCACTGCCTGCATCCAATGGTGTTGCCACCAGTCCTGCTGTACAGCCTGTACCAGTCACCTTTTGTACAGTTCAGTCACCTTCATACACAAAATTCATCATTACTTGCTTGAGTCGTGTTTATTTTCTTCGCCAGTCAAGAATTTGCCAATTGCTTTCTTTGTCCTTGAAGTAATCCCTACAAATATGGGGGTTTTACCCACAAATTATGAAATGCTGGATTGTCACTCATGCGAAATCTTTCGCATGTTACGAATGTTAGGCCATTCTTTTTTTATTTGTTGTTTAGCGGATTTTTTCCCCAGTAAACTCAAGACAGGAGACAGGAAAAAAAATAAAAATAAAAGTCAATCTTTCTGATGGATTTATATTTTTCGTTTTAGCTAGCCTTTATCCAGTGAAACCAAGACAGGCGGAAATAAAAAAACTCAAATATCATGATTGCTGCTGTCGATGTTGCTGATCTGCCCGGCTGACGAACGCGGCAAATGTTCGAAAATATCCCCCACAACAGCACTGGACGGGACCTCACCAAATGTTTTTAATAGAGTGCTCACACCTCGCTGAAGACTGATTTTGAAAAAAAACATTGAAAGGTTGAAAAACGGGACAGGCGGAAATAAAAAAGATGTTTTTTTTCAATTTTATTTTTTTTCCAAATTGCCAAAATCTTACTACGGCGGGTCCGCTAAACAACAAATAAAAAAAGAATGGCCTTACCAGTGCCGCTAATGTCCCAAGTTTACTGAATTTGCTGTGGCAAGTTTTGGATGCTCTGTTACATTGCATGTATGAAAACTTCAGTGACGAGAGTAGGCTTAAATCAAAGTTGAGAAATTACTTGCATGTGCCGGAAAGAGTTTTCTCTCATGAATTTGCTCTCTGTTGGCACCCATAGAAAGCTATGGGCAGCCGTTAGGAAACAACAGCAGTGAATTGCCCATTGAGAGCCAACTTGTGTGAGAAAACTCATTGGAGGAGGCCCACTGAATTCAAAGCTTGCATGGCATTTGTGCAATTGAACCTCCCTCAGGAGGACACCTCCACCAGGAGGACACCTCTCTATGGAGGGACACCAAAGTCTGGTCACAAATTAGACTTTTCTATGTATTCTGGAAAGTTGTTCCTGTCGGTTCCTAAGTGAAAATTGAGGCGGATTGATTTGTCATAATCTTGTTATTCATTTCATTTTAGACCCTTTAGATCCACCCCAAGACGCATGGGGCTACTCCCAAGCAGATGACAGTGTGCCATTCTTGAGCCGCCATGACAAGATTGCTGGAACTCATGACGACTACTCGGTGTTCAATAGAGACTTACCTGGTAAGGAACCATCTGCTGCAAAAAGGCTGTCAGAGTGGCTCAGTGGAAATATCGATGTCTGTCCCTCTGAGGTTCAGTGTTCGATCCCCGTTGGGCGGGGAATCCATTCACGCGATTTTCGAGCGGTGCAATGCCGCATCCTTTGTCCGTGACCAACGCCGCGGAAACAAACAATGCTTGCGAGCATTTCCTGCTTGAAAATCACGTGAATGGAAAGCCGGCCTTACCTGTCAGGTTTCGTGTTTGATTCCTGGTCAGACACGCTCTTCATGTGATGGAGAGGGCGACTCCTACTACAGCACAAATTTTCTCCAGGCACTCTGGTTTCCTCCTGCTGTATGTTAAATTCGCCCAGTGTTGTCTATACAGCTAATGATGCCGTATTTGGCACCCACCTCGTGATTCAGTATTTGACTTCCTTCCATTTTAGGCATTGGAAACCTGACTGATAGAGCGAACGTTGTCGAAATGGACCGTGAGCGCAATGATGCGGCAACCACAATTCAAGCAGCATATCGTGGATTTACAGTTCGACAGGGGATGGATTGGAAGATGCCGTCCGGTAGCCCACTGAGATCGAGTCTTCGGAAAGATGTACACCTGGAACCAAGGGTTAGTAGACAGATGTTGTTCGTCAAAACTGGTGCATGGTATCTTCTACGTAGAAATATCTTGTGACAGGCCCGATATTAGCCAGGTCCAGTAACTCATGTGATACTCTCTTTGGCAGCTTCGGTTTCTATGAGGGGTGCCGGTTTCCTCATACTTTTTGTACAAATTGCCGAATCTTGCCAAAAGAGCCGATAGAAGCGACGTGAGAGCTCATGGCGCTCGACTCAATGAAAAATGTTTTCATCTCATCCAGTTTTTCAAGGAGATCACAACAGATTTTCTCTCTCTTCTTTTCAGGCCCTGACTTCAAGCATGGATAGGTACAACGATGACATGACTGAATCGTTGGATGAATCTGACTCTGACTATATCAACCGTCGGGTAGGTGTTGTATTGATACTGTTATCAGTGGGAATATGCTTAACTAAAGTAATGGCTCTATCTTCTACTAGTACAGTCTAAACTGGAGTTAAGCTGTTACTTTTGCCAACTGCACTCCCACTGAAGATACTGCCTTCACCATTAGAGCGCAGAATGGCACTATCCATGAATTGCCCTGCATACCATGCCTCCTTCATGAATTCAGAAGAGAAATAAAACAGAAATTTCTTTTCTAAAGATAGATAAATATGCTATAAAACATTGTTACACTCTGAATTTCAGATTGGTGCTGCCCTCTTGGGTAAAGACTACTGCGCATCGAACCCTGAAATCAAACGATCACCCGTGGAATTCACCCAGGTTCCGTCATACCGCCATTTAACGAGCAAACCTCGCTACACGTGGGAGGAGAATCGACCAGATCCGTTCAGTATTTATAACGTCCACAGCCGACGACTACAGCAGCAGAAAGAACAAGGTGTGTGGTCCCAGGCCCCATCAACCCGAGGCTGGAGCCATAAAGTACAAAATTCAAAATTTTAGACTGGAGTGCACTTGGATTTCAAACTTTTTGTCACGTCACACATCGATCTGACTTTTCCTTTGCAGCCAATCAGCGGAACTCGCCACACGAGTTCTACACAAGGGAGACGGTCACACCCCCAGAAAAGGCCCCTGAGAGTTACAAGTATAGCAGCCAACCTGGTCAAGACCAGTCTTCAAGTTCTACTCTAACATCAATCAGTCCGCACAATGTGGACGGCGATACACCTCGTAATCAAGATATTCCGAATCTACCTCTTGACAAGAAGGATGAAGGCTCCGTGTCTCAACCTCGTACCCAGAGTATTTTGCAGAAATCGCAGTCGGGAGGGTACGAGGATGATTTCACCGGTGGAGGGAGCTCTGTTTCGATTTCTGAATATTCCAGATCTGAAACGCCACCTGTGTAAGTAGTATTCGACCCCAATGGGGTTTTTCATTTTCGACAATGACAAATAATTTGTTAAGGCGTTTTTAGGTGATGGCTCGTTCAGTGGACTCCAGCGTTTGTGATGTGCACCTCTTTTGATAGAAGTTCGGAATTTCCTGTGTATATGTACACCATTAAACTGCATCAGCCAAAAGTACTGTTCATTGACGATAGAAATTAACATAATTATCATCTTTCTTCAGCCAATCGAAAGAAAGGTCCAAAACCAAATCTGCAAATTCAAAGAAAGTTTCCGATTCTCTTGATTCTGAGTTGTCCAGTCTTGTGGATGATCAGCCAAAGCCCAAGCCGGCCACGGAAACAGTACAGCCGAAGATTGAAAGAGAAACACAGTTTCGTCCGATAGCACAAGAACCAGTTCAGAGTGATAATGCCAGACCTGTTCAGCCGGGCCGTCTCTCACCTGGGGCTTTGGAGCGGAAAATCACCGCGGAGTTGAATCTGTTGGAGGGAATGGAGGAGTCCGTGCGGCAGTTGACGGACGTGGAACGGACCAGAGCTGTGTCCCTGGCACAGCAGGAGACGGTGACGTTGGCGCAAATTCTGAAGGTACAAACGATCCTTTGATGAAATAGTTTGATGTTAACTTGAGAGCCGTACCTGTACAACCAATAGGTATACCTCAGTAGTATGGGTAGGAGCAGGCCCCCTTTAATGCTAGAAACAAGTCATGTCTATAGAAGTTATATATCTTTTTGGAATTTCAGGGCCGACAACAAGCCCACGATAGAGAAATGGCAGCCTTGCAAATGAAGGCTCGTCAGGAATCCATGGCGGCAAGCGAACAGCTGAACCAGGCCCGCCAAAACGCAACCGATGCTGACGACCGAGCTAACAGGACGGTGGCTCAAGTTCGCCAAGAGGCGACGTCAGAACTCCACGATTCGGCTGCAAAATTGCTCGAGACTCAAGCAGCTGCTGCCAAGACGACTGCTGAAGCTGCAAGACAACTTGCTGAGGTATTGTAGCTTTCATTGTTTTCATGATTACCTCCAAAAATTGTCCATTTGTCTGTCTGTCTGTCAGTCCATTTGTTATCACTTTGTCACCCATGGAAACGGACCTCATTTTGTTAATCAAAACATTTTTTTCCAGGCCAAGAATGTGATTCTTAATCACCCACAGGGTAGCATACCCACCACAGAATCAGTAAAAATGGCTACCGAGGTAGCAAGCGCTGCTGCGACGGCTGCCGTCAAGGCGACGCTGGCCCGTGAGGAAAAGCCTCCAATTCCTCGCTTAGCAAGACGTGTTCCTTCTAAAGAAAAGGAAGTTTCAGACGTTTTTTCGAGTGCTGCCTCCACAGACAGCCGATCCGGAGCTGCGCCGTACAGCACGGAGAGTTTCGAAAGTGATACAACAGAATCACGGTCCACCCAGCCAAAGAAACGACCTCTGGCTCGGCCTAAGACACCTGAGTAAGTTCTAAAGTGATATGTGAAATGATGGTATTTGTACATGTACATGTATCTTTTGTATGGGGAAGTTTTCCTTGATGACCTACATGTTCTTTGCATTTCCCTTTTAGTGAGTACTTTTGTGTAAAACTCATTTTATTCTTCAGACCTCCCACGGACAGTGTCCAAACAGCCATGGATGAGTCCGGGGACACCACACCCAAGGCAAACGACAGCACCATCAAAACGGACCCCGGTGCAGATGGGGACAAGACCGAGAGTATCAGCGAAGACTTGGCCAGTGAAAAAGGTAAGGTTAAAGATAAGCCAGGAGAACATGAAGACAATTTGACCTTTGAACTGGGCTTGCTATATTCTCTGATTCCAGTATCTTGGGGTGGCTATACTAACGGATGTTTTTGTATTGACTTGTTGTGTTACCATCGCGGAGACTCAAGTTTTGTAGCAATTTTGACATTCACGACACCAAAAATCTCCATCTTTCAGATTACTCGTTCAGTTTTGATGAGACGATGACTGAGGATGAGATTGAAGAGCACTCATTTCGTATGGTGCTGCCCTCTGAAGGACACCGTCGACGCGCCAAGAAGGACAACAAGGGAGATGAAAAGGGAAAGGAAGCTGACCCAGTTTCGGTGTCTTCTGACGACATCACATGTAGGTCTTATTTGCTTGTCTAAATGTAATGATCGCTGCTGAATTTGGTGCTAGGCCTACCTTTGATTGAGGATGCAGTGTGCATTGAATTCAGCAGACAAAATGGCCGCCACGGCAGCCATTTTGAATTTTCTTCTGGATGGGTCTGAGCTCTATTTCCACGAATTCATCATGGGAAGGTAAAATTTGTAACAAGCTTGGTTCACGTTTTCATTTCAGTGACCAACATGAACTGGAACATCGACAGCCTAACCGGGCCATTCACCCACGAGGAATCGTTCAAGAAATTCACCGCGGCCATGGTAAGACAGTACATGAAAGAGGAAGAAATCCGTGCCCAGCACCAGGCGGCGTTACTTAAACTCCGCGAGAAGGCGCTGAAGGAGAAGACGAAGGCTGAACTGGAGTGGCTGGAGCAGCAGAAGAAGCATCATCGCGAGAAAGGGGCAGATGATGTTTACCCACAGATTAAGAAGAAGCAACGGGGACTGCTGTTGAAACTTCAGCAGGAACAGGTCAGTGTTTCCGCCAGAGGGTACTAAGGGTACTATGCTAAGGGCCATTTTCTCTAATTTCATGGGGTTTTTGTTGATTTTGGAGAAATTACATGTAGTACCCTCAAAAAAATTTCTGGCAGAGACCCTGCAGGTGAGTGGAAAATATTTCCCAAGTTTTCCATTTGTGGCATCCCAATGGGAGGATGGAGACTGGGACTTGGTGTCCTGAAGTCTGTTGGTGATGGTGTGCAAGCTCTGTTGAAGGGTGGGCTGCCACCCACCAGGGCCGTGGGTTACGGGTCTTGGATGCCAAGGGGAACAGTCCAATGTGACTGGAGCAGACAGGGCTACCATTGCGGTCTGTTCGCACTGAGGGGGGGGAGCAAATACAAAGCAGGAGCTGAGGACAAATAGCATGTTCATTTCTTTATTTCTTAGGCTGAAATTAAACGTTTGAGAGAAGCGAGTCGTGCAGCGAGCAAGGAACGTCAGTTGTTGTTATATCAACAACAGGAGATACAGCGTCTGAGGAAGTCGACGTTACAAGTCAGGGATAAACTCAAGAAGGACAACATTAGCACAGAAGAAATCAGTATTAGTGATGTTAATACAGAAGATGAGATTAGCATTGGGGTAGGTTTTAAATGGATTACTTGTCGGCTTTAGGTTCTCCTCCACTTGAGACTTTTTTCTTGCCAACTTTAGGTTCTCCTCCACATGAGACTTTTTTCTTGCTGACTTAGTGCTCCTCCACTTGAGACTTTTTTCTTGCCGACTTTAGGTTCTCCTCCACTTGAGACTTTTTTCTTGCTGACTTAGTGCTCCTCCACTTGAGACTTTTTTCTTGCCGACTTGAGGTTCTCCTCCACTTGAGACTTTTTTCTTGCTGACTTTAGTGCTCCTCCACTTGAGACTTTTTTCTTGTGCAAGTTGGCTCTCCAATCTGGTAAATGAGTGAAAATGAATGTTTTTCTGTTTCAGTTTGATGACCACAGCGAGATTACGAGTCCGAATCTAAAAGTCAAGGAATCCAAATCGGACTCTGAGGTTCTCACAGAGAATAGTATACAGGAGGAAAGAAAGGCGAGGACGCGGTCGCCTGACGCTAAAGTCTTGCGTGAAATGAAGAAAATGGGAGCTGATCCTAAGTAAGTTGTTCTTGCTGTCGTTAGCAGTCATCATAACAGAAAAAATGCACAAGATTTGGAAACATTATGAAGGCCATGTCGTATTGGTGTTCATCGGAAAGTGCTCAACGAGAGCTTTCCAATGAATAGCTGTTTGATAGGATTTACCGGTAAGTGCTTTTTCGGTCTTTTGGAAGTAACATCATGCGAGAAAATGGCAGCGTAACTTGCTTGATTCCAGATTTTTGACTACACGAGAGAAGAAGCTTAACCAGAGGCGCCGCCAAGCTGAGGAACTGTTAAAATGGAAAAAGCGGTTGGATAAGGAAGAAAAAGCGGTGTTTGATCTTGAAGTGGAGGCATTGAACGTGTGGGATAAAGGTGCACAGGGGGAGGTTAAGTCACCGGAGAGGAACGATGCGAAAAAAGACACTAAAGGTATGGTGATATTCGTGATGGGTTCGAATCTTGCTGTCAGTATTCTGATACAAGTCGTCTTGTATCAAGTGCCTTACTCTGCCTTTGATCAAGGATTCAAGTTCTGTGTTCGTGTGCTGCTGTTTGGAGCTGGGGCTTTAGTCATGCACTTATAGTTTCAGATGTTGCCAAGGCTCAGTCAGAAACCCTCGTCACTGCTTCGGACATTTCCAAATCCTTGACACTGGAAGGAAAACCTCTACCAACAAACCAAACCAAACCCGTGGAGAGAACAGAGAGTGAAAGTTCCATCGCGGAGGAAATTTCTGGTCATTGGCAGGCGAGTGCCAGCGCAAGCTCCGTTCCCGAAGTGTTGAATGGCCAGTCGAAATCGGTGAAATTCCAAGAAAAGCCTATTCAGAGCGGCAGTGAGAGTTCTGTCTTTGAGGAGGCTCGGAGCGCATCGCAGTCGAGCAGTATTGCAGAGGATGTACCGACAGTGACGAAGTCTTCAAAACCAAGGTACGTGTTCACATTGTTTTTCTGGTTAGGCTATGCATAGTCAGTACCGTGTTTTGGGTTGAACATGTGCTAGGCCTAATGTTTGTTACTTGGCAGAAGGCCGGTGATAAAGCTAAAAGAAGTGAACATTTTTGTGGCATTTACCGAAGTGTCTTACTCTTGGTCATTTGGTGATGTCTTGCTTCATTACTTCTCCAGGCAAGACTTGCAAATCCAGTGCTTCACGTAAGACGGGTGCGATCACGCTTGCGCCCCTGCGCGCCACGGAATTACACCAAGGAGCTTGATTGACCGCGCTCCTCAGCATCCTTGAAATTTCACGAGTGTGAACAGCTCTCCTCGAGCCTTTGAGGAGATCAGCTGATTGAGCTCCTGCAGATTTCAAACGTGAAGCACTGCCAGTCATAACTCCAGGACTGCCTCATTGGTAGCAAAGCGCTACACATGTTGTGCTGCTCTCGAGTCAGCCCTTCTATACAGCATATTGTGCTGCCCTCTTTAGGCCAATGTGAAACTAAAATCACTCCTGCATGGACCAGCTGTGAATTTTATTACAAGTTACATGTTATATTCTACATGTGTGTTTCTAAACTAACATAACTCTTGCATGTATGACCTGCAGGTTTAACTCAATTGTATGACAGTGTAACTTGTAGTTTAACCCATTCTATCTTGAAATCAAATTCAGCATATTGCCTTGTTCAGCCAACTGCAATTTGTGTGGTTTTCGGTCCACTCAGATTCGACTTAATTGCAATTTTTAAGCCAATTTGAAGTGTTTACTCAAAATATTTTTGTTGTGTTTACTCAAAATATTTTTGTTGTGTTTACTCAAAATATTTTTGTTGTGTTTACTCAAAACATTTTTGATGTGTTGGTCGTCTTTGCTCCCCCAGAAAAGTAGTGATCATGAAAAAAAAGTCCTTTCCCCTCAGTAAGGGCCTATGCCCTCCAAGAAATACGAAATCTCCTTCTGGTTCAATCAGAATATTCAATATTTCAATATTTAGCTTTTTAGTCCCGGGGGGGGGGGGGGGGGGGGGGNNNGGGGGGGCAGAAGACCTTTTTTGCCCCAAATCCCCATAAATCTGCATCCCCCCACTAAATGCGGCCCTGTTAGATAACCTGGGATATCCCAATTGCCAGTATGTTTTTGAGACGCCCTGTAGCATTATTACCATTATTCATACCAATCATGGATGGTCTTGTGACAGCTGTTGCTATAGATTTTCCATGCGTCCCTATATTGATTATTTTCTATCTTATTTGTCGCATGTGTCCCGATACATGTGGGCCTCTGGCTCTTCTCTCTATCATACACACTCCCTGTGTGAGTTGTCTTTGGTTGCACCGTGGTGGAGGAACTTTTTGAGCTACATGCACAGGACTGTTCAGTGCATGTCAGTTTCAGTGCAGATCAGAGTTTTGTGTTCTTCAACTCAACAAGAGCTCGCATGACCTCCACTCTCAATCCAATTAGACTCGCAGGGTCTCTGCCAGAAGTTTTTTGACGCAGACCCAAAGGGGTGCGCATGCCCCCCTTTCGGCCAACAAATCTGTAAAATCAACCGTGAAATTGTGAAGTTTGTGGGGAAATTTGGAGCAAATCATTGAAATTCACCACATATTTCAATGTTTTTAGCACAGTGCGCCCCCTCTTTCCCGAAATCCTGGATTCGCCTCCGAACCGTAAGTTGAGAAGAGGGACGCCTTGGTGTGTATGTGTGGAAATGCCGTCCCTACACTCTTTCTTCGGCATGTGTACGATGTTGTTTACTTTAGATGAGACAAGTGCATTTGGAGACAGGTGAATACCGAGAGCTCTTTAGCAAAATGTATAACATCATTAACCTAGATTTCGAGTGGCCAAATTAGGCCAATTCTCACGACTTGATGTATGGTGCAACTCTCCAGCGCTGGAGTCGTGTCAGATTGTCAAAAGGGATTGCAACATTTCAGGAAGTTGTTCTGCAATAATGATGTAATGAACGCAAGTACAATAAAGTCAGGTTAGTAGGTCAACGTACAGACATAGTTTGATTCTGAATCATCAGAATTTGAAATTTCTGATCTAATTTCTGCCGCGGTCATTTTACTCTGACAAACATGTAGCAGCATTCATTTTATAAACGAATGCGAAAAGGTAAGTAAATTTATAAGGAACCTTGAAGAAAGGGAATATCTTATTTGAAGTGATGTGTTTAGGAATTTCAGTCCCTTCGTCTCCCAATTAAAATTATTATGAATCTCATTGACTTGAGTTTCTTGTACCTTGGCAGTTTTGTTGTCTAACGGCATTTCCTCATTGAAGAACTTTGAAAGTGTTTTTCGGGCTCCTGAAAAAAAGACAGTATTTCATTCTTAGCCATCAAGTCACCTGTTGAAATGTGTGACCTCTCCAATTCAAATAACCAAGTCAGAATTGCTCCCCTTCAAGTTGGTTGTCTCTGTTAGTTAGGGAACTTAATGCTCAATTTGTTCATTGCCTAACATTTGCGTTGCTCCATGGACTTGAAATGCCTGTGCTTCTATTATCATCCAGAATTTCCAAGTTTTAAACCAGAAAAATACCAAATACGGTCTGTTTTCATTCATGTCCCTGCATGCTAGTTCTATTTAATCATGCCAAAGTGCGTAGGATA
This sequence comes from Notospermus geniculatus, assembly GCA_002633025.1. NCBI lineage: Eukaryota > Metazoa > Nemertea > Pilidiophora > Heteronemertea > Lineidae > Notospermus > Notospermus geniculatus. The sequence goes on along the minus strand of NMRB01000767.1, from coordinate 1,555 downwards.
TCTAAGAATTCTTCACAACTCTTCAACAAGCCCAAACTTGACTGAAAAGTCATCACCACCAAACCCAGCCATGAATATTCATGTCCGCTATCTCTTTTTTGCATTGGTCTGACTCCTTGACCGGAGAGTTCATCAACGAGAGTTCATCATCGAAAGCCAACTCACTGTGTACATAATAATATATGCATGGTCTCGCAAGATCAAAATCAATAAAATTATGAACCGACATAGGCCTGTGTCACATGGTAGCGCAGGTCTTCTACCTATACTGGACGTGTCAATCTCCAAGTGCGGTGACTGCAAAGGGGTGTGTTTGGTTACTTAAAAGTGAGCAATCTTGTGTTGGAGAGTCGGTATTGGGTTCGTGATTTGATATGGGATTGGGAGATTGTGGCGGTTCTTGTGGGAAGGATTTTCATGGACGATATCAAACATCTGCATTTGTTGGTTGAGGAGTATTTTAAAAACCCTGGTTGGGGAGTAGGTCCGTGAATTTCGAATGTGGTGACGATATGATAAGCTGAACTTTGTATCCTTTCACTTTCAAAGAAAATAGTCAAATTTGGATCAGATTTTTGACAGGGGATCATTCAGTCATTCAGGAGAAGCTCTGTCTTTCCTTTGTCGATTTCTGTGATTTCAAGATTCTTGGCTTTTTGAGCAGGATTTAAGTGTTGGGGTTGGAAGTATAGGACAAGTTTTCCAACAAATTTTAGACTTTTCAAGGAAATGACTTTGACTGTTAAATTTGCAAGAAGAGGATAACTTTGCAAAGGTCTATATTTGTATAATAAGTGCAATAAATTATGTACAAAGGGGAGACGGACCCATCAAGGTGGGGTCAATCTCCGCCAGACCCTGACATGATGTGCTACATGACTTGGCACTTGGTGAGTCAAATCTTTTATTCCATGGGAAGGGATACCCTCAGCTGATGCTGTTTATATGACATTTCTTGTCTTCATATAAAGATAAGAATGACCATCTTTTGAAAATTCGGTGACAACTCCAAATCTGCAGAAGTATTCCCTGTTTAATCGCAACAGGTAAGTTTTTCCTTAGATCCATGGTTATACAATGGCAATATTGCACTGTTATGATCCTCAAAGAATATTCAGTTACATTGTAGTTGGCATTTTCAGGGTCTGATTCTGAGCATTCTGATGGTGGACCTCATCCCCACGTTGGTCCCGATCGATCCAGGAGCAAACAGACAATGAAAAGGAAGGCACCAAGATCAGAAGGTGAGAAAATGTGGTTGCTAAGATGGCCTCCAATGGTCAACATCAGTATCCCCACTTGAAATCAGCAGGGGTGTAGGCGATAGAAGTAATATTTCTTTCTTGTACCACAAAGCACACTGACATGCAAAGTAAAGCTGTTACTTCCACCAAGCGTTCTCCCACTGTTCACGTGTGGAGATACTACCATGGGAGGGCAGAAGAGGACTAACTTCCACAAAATGATCAGAGAATTCCGAGTTTTTTGTAATAAGTGCAACTTGCTGCTTCTGTCTTATCTCACTTAATCAGCCTCTGTTTCCAATACGAAATGT
>NMRB01000766.1:239775-275012 GCA_002633025.1 Notospermus geniculatus | reverse complement strand
CAGAAACAGACTGGCTTCAAAACAGTGCCAGTTTCAACCCGAACAAGTGAGTATTAAAAAAACATGATATTTTGTTCAAATTTCAAACTTTTGCCAAAAACACAGTTGTGTAATTATTTCAAGTTTTATGGTGTTAAAAGGTGTCCTAGTGGCCCTAGATTATGCGCATGAAAAGAAAACGTGGCTATGAAAAATATTCATTGAGATATGCCGGAAAATCAGCTGGGCATTTATTATTGACTAAGGGTGTACATTGGTGCCCCGGCCTCCCCTGACTTTTTTTTCAATGTTTTCACTGATTTCATTACTTTTGACTGATGTACCGGTGGCGCCAGGAGGAGTTCGTTATATACGAATGAATTTTAATAGAAATGCATTACACTGGGACCGGAGATTTGGGTACGGTATACGCGAATGTCCGTTATACAGTGGCCGTTATATGCGATGTTTTTTATTGATCATTAGACAGGACCGGGACTTCAAGTTTCAGTAATTTACGGTGTAAGCGACGGTTTATCCGAGGACGTTATACGCGAGTTCTACTGTAGTTTCATTTGCTGAAGGAACGAAAAAAATGTGTCGAGAATATTTTGAGAAAATCCAGTCTTTCGAAATGGCGGCCATTTTGGATGCTGGAAATTTGAGAAAAAGGGCTGCAGTTGTCAATATTCATTCTGAATTGGTGGATTTCCTCAGGAAATGATAGTTGTGGCCATCCAGCATCAATATACAATATACAATATACAATACAAAGCACCCAATTTGGTGTTATACAGGGTGTCTCATGCAAGAAAACAGGGAAGACTGTGTTATTTTGAAACATTCTTTACAAATGCTATTTGAACATGGCTTAGGCACATAGAGATTCTTCACCTGTAGAGTAATCACGGTGGCCAACCCCATTTTTCCTTCCATCTCTTCATCTTTTACCGATGCCATACTCTGGCAGGGTGTCTACAGCCCGTGGAGCACCAAATTTAAGACCTTTTAAAGACTTTTTAAGCCCGGGTTTTTAAACCGGCAAAATTTATGACCTACTTTCTTCTAAATGAACCACCAAAACTGATCCCTAAGTGATGTCGGGCAGTGAAGGGGATGGCTTATTTTCATCTTTTCCCATTGTCTGTTACATTTGTAATTCATGAATTTGGTAGACAGTTCGTTATACATGTATCAACCACTAAGCAACCATACCAGGTAGACTCAACAGTGGCCACTATACTTGATAAGTAGGTCACCTTCCAAATCCCGGTGTCGTAGAATGTCATGTACCCCGAAATGAGATGTCCCCAACAAAAGATTTTTACGGAATAAGCGGCAGCTACATTAGGCCCGAACTTCTGTCACGAGACGTCCCCTGAACAAAAGAAGCGGACATCTGGTATCGGGAACATTAGATTTCATTACACCTCGTTCCAAATTTAAGACTCTTCGGGCCGTATTCATAAAGTGGTTCTATCGTTAGATTAGAATAGATCACTTTTATATCGATTTAACGAAACCGGTATTTATATCGAAATAGCCAAATCGAAACAGTTATCGCGAAACGCTTTATCGCGGGTTGGGTGTGACGCGTTTTGTTTCGAATCGAAATCGGTTTAGTCGTAGTGTGACCCGACCCGACGCAACCAAATCGATTTCCGTATTTCGATTTACGGAAACCGATTTCGATGCGCAGTAGGTGTGAACGCAGCATTAGGCCGGTTCCTTCCAAGTATCGTCAACCACTGAACCTGGAACACCTGTCTAAGACGGTTCTAACGGTAGAACCGCTTTATGAATACGACCCTTTAAAGACACCCTGTCTGGCTATGGAGTATTCAGGTTACAGCTCAGTCCATTGCCGCTTATTTTCTTCATTTCATACTTTTACTCATAAATAAATATCTTGAGACAGAAGGTTCAAAAACCGATGCTAGCAAGGCAAACATACCAGTCAGGAACTTTTGCCGCATCGGGAGGTCACCTCCCGATTGGGATTTTGCATCTCCCGACTGGGAGGTTGTGTCCAAAACGGGATATTATGTTGTACGCGAGGCCTAATTTTTTGTAGTCTCGCGCAGCCAGACTCTTTCATTACCATTACAGAGTCTGGCCCCAAACTTGATTTCTACTGTTCGATGGTAGTCTCGCGCAACTGCGAATTTCGGGTCAGACTCACTCACTCAACTCAGTCTCACAACCTTCCAGAATGTCTGAATCTGGCAATGAATCGATTTAATAGCAAAGTGATCTGAGACAGCATCAACTTACTGGAGTTCAATTTCAGGCTGAAGTCTGAGCAGGAATTGTGTATCCGTATTGAAAGCGAGATCGAGAAAACCCAACTGACATTTATGGTCGTCGCCATGATGAGATCACATGATCACTTCTCTTGCCCAATCAGCAGCCGGATTGTGATTTTCAAATGGGAGGAATCTACGGTTGTAAATGAATGACTAGCTCTGTCCCTGATTAGCCAATCAGCGAGCGTACCAGGATCTTGGTACGCCTCCGAACAGTAAATTCGCAGTTTGATCCCAGACGCTTGTTCGATCCCCAGATTCGAAACAGCGGCTGGGTGACCGAGACTAAATTTTTTGTTGCTCAAACAGGAGGAATGTCTCGATCAGGCAGTTTAAAATTAGTCTCACGCGGTCAGACTCTTACATTACCATTACAGAGTCTGACACCACTCGTGTATATTTTATGCACGGTCAATACATTGAGAGAGCTAGCCGCAGCCGCATTTACGCACTTTTTTGTCATGTGAAAACACTTGTCATATGCAATGCATAAGTCATGTACTTACCGTACATCACTGTACATAATATATGTATGCTATACAATGCTTCATATACCATGGCAGCAATATTTGCATCATGTGACTGCTACATTATTGTCATTCATTCATAGCGCGTCGATTCGGCCTGTCGCAACGTTCTGCGACCAGTAAAGCGAGATTTCATGAGATTTGGTCGAGTGGTGTCAGTCGCTCCGCGGGAAGCTACTCCAGCGCCGCGCGTGGCGACTGACTGAGTGAGTCTAGTTTCCACCCATTGGAGTCGGGGACATATTGTTAATATTCATAAGGATGGGGATAAGTCCCTACCCGATAATTACAGGGGGATAACAGTTAATAGCTGTCTCTCCAAGCTATTCACTTCAATTCTCAATACCAGACTGGATAAGTTTATTGAAGACCAGTCAGTCCTAAATCCCTTCCAAAAGGGTTTTAAAAGAAAAGCTAGGACATCCGATCATATGTTCGTTATTCGGACTCTTTTTGAGAAGTACATAAGGAAACTCAAGAAACCCCTTTACCTTTGCTTCATAGATTTCAAAAAGGCATTTGACAGGGTGTGGCACACTGGTTTATATTATAAATTGTTAAAACAAAACATAAGAGGGAAATTTTTTAACATTATTGAAAGCATGTATACTCATAGCACTACCTGTATTAAGAAAGGGGACGGGGTAACTGATTATCTCAAGGTAACGGCGGGAGTGAAACAAGGGGAAACTTTAAGCCCCAACCTCTTTAACCTTTTCACCAATGACCTGCCTGAATGTATACCTGTTAACTCGGACACCCCCTGTCTTGGTGCCCAAGATATCAGATGTCTGATGTACGCCGACGACTTAGTATTATTTTCCTTATCTCCAACTGGCCTCCAAAATTCTATCAATAGCCTATGTGACTACAGCGAGAAGTGGCGCCTACAAATCAACATCAAAAAGACCAAAATTATGAAGTTAAGTGGAAACGGCCATACATGTTCCCAAACATTTTATCTCAATGGCTCCGCGATTGAAAACGTCCATAGATATCGTTATCTTGGGTTGGAATTTTCTTCCTCTGGTGTTTTCACTTTTGCAAAAACCAGCTTAGCTAATAGTGCAAAGAAAGCACTCTTCAAACTTTATGCAGCAATTTCTAAAAGTAATCTTAACCCTGCAACATCGTTAAATTTATTTGACCACCTAATTAAACCAATATGTGTATACGGATCAGAGATATGGGGTGCAGAAAACTATTTTAGAAAAACCTCAGGTACCTCATGTTGGGAAAGGATGTTTGGTGCCAACCTCTTTAGACAACCTGCAGATAAGCTTAATATCTCTTTTTGTAAATTTATATTAGGAACATCCAAACGGGCTTGCAACATAGCCGTGTTGGGTGAACTCGGAAGATTTCCTCTCCTATTAGACTCACTTGTTTCTCCCCTAAAATATTACCAGCACCTGCTAAGTTCAAAAGACCCTCTTTTAGTCAAGACTCTGGAAGAGTCGGTGTCTTTACACAGGTCCAACGTATGTTCCTGGTACACTTATATTAAACACATGGCCGAGAATCTTAATTTAAATCTATTATCACTTAATGCCAAAGAGGCCATGGTCATCTTGAGGGAGAAATTTTCAACACACTGGAAGAAATCACTCAACATCATACAGTCCCAAGGTGGCAAGCTTGAATTCTATTCCAGAATCAAGTCTCATTTCCATTACGAAGAATACCTCAATGTGATTAAATCGAAAAGTAGAAGATCTGCCATTACAAGGTTACGAACCAGCAATCATCCGTTACAAATAGAGAGAGGACGATATCTCACTCCTAAACCGCCAAGGTCGGAACGTTTCTGTCCTTCTTGTTTTAAATCCGGCTCTTCAGTCGTGGAAGACGAAACTCACTTCTTGCTCGACTGTCCTTTTTATACAGATTTCAGAGTGCCATTATTAGCATCACTACCTCCTCAGCTAGCGGATGTTTCTAGTCATGTCCTCTGTTTTTATCTTCTTAACTCAGAGGGTAAAACTGCTATCGAGCTGGGAAATTACTGTTTTAATGCTTTTAATAGAAGGGTTACTCTACCCTAATTTTATTCTACTCTTTTTACATTATGTTATAATACTTCTACTTTTCTTAATTTCAATGTATTGTACTATTATTATGTTATACCATTTCTCTTAACGTCCACTATTGTACTATTATTACGTCATAAATACCTCTATTTTTCTTAATTTTAATGTAGGTTTCTATTGTACTATTATTATTTTAGTTATAATTTTGTTCTTACAATGCACTTGTCCTTCCACTCTTGTAGTATGGGTACATTTCCAATAGACAGATCCCATACTACATTACTCTCTTCCTTCTTCGTTCTATCGGCACTAAGTTTATTGTTTTTCAACCAATGTATCATTAATTTACAAGGCACAATAAACTTATTCTGATTAAAAAAAAAAAAAAAAAAGTTTAAAATCTAAGAACTGATTCGCGCATCACATCCATGCATCGCGCATTTGCGCATGGTCGTAATCAGTGGAAAACGTGAAACCAAGATCAAGGTTTGTGTGAAAAAAAATTCTGATTGAAGTAAATTTTCTGGTCGAGTTGACATTTTTTTTCCCAAATATTTTGATGAAAGTTGGGAAGGGAAGAGGACATTGAAATCCAAATTGGTAGGTGAACGAAAACTCAATTGGGTTATTACCTCCCGTCTGGGAGTTTTTTCGATTGGGAGGTGACCTTCCGATGCGGCAAAAGTTCCTGACTGCATACTGCGATCAGATTGGTCTCTTACATCATTTAGGGTGGCCCTGATAAGGGCCGTTATAGATCTAGGTGTTGAGGTGTCACATCTTACTTCTTGGACTTGGCAGCGGCCTTTTTCGTGGCTTTTGACTTGGTGGCTCTCTTGGCAGCGGGCTTCTTGGCCTTGGCTGGCTTAGCCTTGGCAGCCTTCTTGGCGCTTGTTTTCTTCTCGGCTGGCTTCTTGGCCTTCTTGGGCGTCTTCTTGGCAGCTGGTTTCTTGGCAGCTTTCGGTTTCTTCGCCTTCACTGGCTTCTTGGCTTTCGGTTTGGCAGCCGGTTTCTTGGGCTTCTCGGGTTTCTTGGCGGCAGCACTGAGCTTGTAGCTTCCCTTGACGGCGACCAGTTTCCCACCCTCGGCCGAGGACTTGGCGAGGGTCTTGTTGATCAGCTTGTTCATCCTTTCATCCATGACTATCTTCCCCTCGTACTTGGAAGCGATCCATTTCTTGATGGCAACACGAGATGATCCTTTCTTCTCCTTCAGGTCAGCGATGGCTTCCACGATCATCACAACAGTTGTGGGATGCTGAGCTGGGGCCTTATTTACAAAGAGATCGCAAAAATTTGCGTTGCGATGGCTTTGCGGACACGCAAACTTTGCGATGCGTGGTATTTATCAAGACCTCGCACCGATCACGCTAAAATAGCGATCACGCGAAAGTTTGCGTGATCGCTAACATGTGGACGTGTGGTTTGTCCATGCATAATGCTGTTGAAAATCATGCGCGTATACACTGAACATCCGCTGAATCACCATGAAGTTGACCTGTCGCAAAGAAACGCAAGGTGCATAGCAGGGGCGTGGCTAGCGGGGGGTCCTTGAACATGATTTCCGCGGAGAAAACTCACGCGACAGGCGATTCGACGCAGAAAAATACTGCAAGAGAGATCGGGGATGGTAGAAATCGCTCGTCTTGTCCTACAGCTTCTGACTGCGTCGCGTCGCACCCCAAAACAGAAAAAAATCGCACCGCGCCGCCAGTGTCAACAAGGCTTTACACGCCAGTCTGTCACCGACTAAGGCTAGGGATACACCGAACGCGAATTCGCGTGCGACAGGGCAACGCGCGCGATTTAAGCTTTGAAAGTCTTTGTTTGCGTGCAGTGCGGCGGAAAATAACAAAGCCTTTGACGCGCGCGTCATCGCATCGCGTTCGGTGTATCTGTAGCCTGAGGCTGACTGTCCATTCACGCGATTTTCGAGCGGCAGACGCTCGAAAGCATTGTTTGTTTCAGCCGCGTTGGTCACGGCAAATATATATATAAGTAGCTTTATTCATGTAATGATAATTACATTGACAGAAAACAAAAGAGGTGCGAGTTCTAACTAAGGTGGAGAAAAGTCAGTGAACGTGCAAATGAAAACAAAATCCCCTACGTAGACATGAGCAACAGTAAGAAGGTTACGGAAGACAGCTACTGAGTACAAAGAAAACTTAAAATGGCATTAATATTGGCTACGTCATCTCCTGTCATAGTTTCTCTCAGATGCAGAAAGTCCCTAATGAGTGCAGCTGTGTTAATTAATCCTTGGTGAGGTGGAACGTATGGTACATTTCTGATTGATCTTACACTATATCGGGATACATTAAGGGTTTGTGACATAAATGACAAAGTGTGTGAAACCGGAGATCTGCTTCCATTTAATATCAACATGTAGGCCAGCTTGGCATATGAATTTGTACTGTTCGATACTCTTCTTAAGAAACTAAGGAACCTGTTCTGAATTATGACGTCAATCGGAGCGGATGATATGATCAGTGGTAAGAGGTTACAATGGGTACGCGGGTTAACCCCAACAATCTTCCTAATAGCTTTTCTCCAGGCGGTGTAAAATATTTCAATTGACTTATCTGATAAATTCCAAAGAACCGAACCATAGATAGACATGCAAAACGATTGAAACAATTTCAATTTGGTCTCAAACTTACAAAAGTGGAACTTCGATATGAGTATATTTACCCGTCTATTAAAATCAGCTACAGCTTTGACAAGATTCTTGTCACGTGTGTCGGGTCCAACGACATGCCCTAGGTGCGTGGCTGTTGTTTCCGCTCTAAGTCGGATTCCTTGGAACACTATAATTACATTTACATTTTCCGCAGTCCTATTTGACTCCGAGCAGAAGAAGAGAAGTTGACATTTGCCAGGATTAAATTTTATCAAATATTCTTCGGAGAATTCTACTGCAATTTCTAACTGAACTGAGAGAGAAAATTTTGTTGGGCACAGAATAATGATATCGTCTGCGTAGGCAAAAGCTCCCGCAAATGTAGTCCCTACATAGCAGCCGTATCCCGATCCTTTAAGATTCACCATCAACTCATCCATATATACAGCAAAAAGGAAAGGCGATAGAATCCCCCCTTGCTTTACCCCGTTTGTTACATCAAAGTACCCAGAGTGCGTCGTTCCCCAGCGGATACGAATCTTCTGATTTATATACAAAAAAGCTACTGTTCTCGCAATGAGTGGACAGATTCCTCTCTTTAGTAACACCTTCATCATTTTGACGTATTGAACCCTATCGAATGCTTGACTTGCATCTAACAGCATTGCATAAACATTTCCTCCGCCATTTAGGTAATACTGGATGACCTCGTTCACAACAAAAGTACAATCACTAGTCGAAACACCTTTCTTATAGCCAAATTGCAGGTCTGAAGATTTTAGGGTACCCGTACATTTTTGCAAAATAATGCTTTCCAACAGTTTACAGAGGGGGCTGTTTAATGCTATGCCACGGTAGTTGGCTGAATCATTTAGTGACTTTCTACCATTCTTGGGTATAGGTATAACAGTACTACGAATCATAGCTTCCGGTAAACATCCGTGGTAAACTATGCAGTTGAATAACCGTGTAACCAAATCATACAAACGATATGTCCCATATTTAAGATGGTTGGTAGAGAGGATACTGTGTCCATCATTTTTATGTAGTTTTAACGTATTCACCGCTTTGATAGTCTCATCAACCGTGATAGGGTGCTGTGTGGCGCATGCGCCTGTACCACGACCATCACAACATTCTGTGGATATTTTCTCCTCAACATTTAGGAGAAGTGCATCCATATCGTTCTTGTCATATGATACACTGTTATAGAGGTTTGCGTATTTTTCTGCGAAAAGTCTGCAGATGGCCTCTTCCCCAACCTGTCTATCGACATTGTTGGGAAGCTGTGTAGCCGAGCGATTTGTTCTCTTAATTTCTCTCCAAAAAGATTCACATTTACCAGTCACTAGATCATCAGCCAAGCTATCAGCTTTAAACTTCTCCTTATTCTGTCTCGCCTTTTTAATTGATAAGTGATATTGAGCCCGAGTTCGTCGTCGAATATCTGCAATGATACCATCCCTCGGAGAGCCGTTCGCTTTCCACAAATTATGCCAGAAGATGGCCTGCCGTTTGTCGTCGGCAATCAGCTCATTCCAGCCAGGAATGACCCGCTGCCCATTTGACTTATGTGGAATACTTTCTTTGCTAGCATTTATACAGGCATCAGTAATTTGGTCAAAAAGCATGTCAACCGATTCATGGTGGTTCCTGCAATTCATGTTCTGACATTCGACCAAATCACGTGGAAAAACAATTGCATCAAGATACTGGTCAAGTTTGGTCTTGTACAATAAAATGTCCGCATCGCGAGCTTTATTCCAAGCAAGTTTGCCTTCACACTGGCGAGTATGAGTCGCCTCAGGGACACGATCCGGACCGAAGTCCAAAGTAAGTGAAATGGGACAATGATCAGAGATATTATCCCCTTCATGGATTGACTCATGGCGTGTGATCAAATTTGACAAATTAGGACTCAGTAAAAAGTGATCTAGCGTGGACTTTGCACCATTTATTTTGCTTTCATATGTGTACTGTACGTTGGAATTCGGGAAGACCAAAGCCCTCTCCAGACTTTCGGTGACAATAAATGGCATTAGTGCCCGACTGTTTTGGGAGTCCCTGTTGAAATCGGTGTTGAAATCACCACCGAGGATGATTCGGTAAGCACCTGACAGGAGTGCAACACTTGCAATTTCATCCAATATACTTCGAAATTCGGGCAGATTTGCTGGGATAAAGTCGCATGGCATATACACATTTACAACTAGGATAGTGAAACCTGTGGGGAGTTTAAAATTAACCGCACATAGACGCTTACTTTCATGCCCAGACACAGGGACTGCTTGCCATATAAGTGACTTTTTCCAAACAATGGAACATCCCCCGTACGGGCGCCCAGCCAACAATTTCGAATCGTCGATGGCTGAGACACCATAACTACACACGTCAGGAATTTTATCCGTGATGAAACTGAGATTATCTTTCAGAAGCCAGGTTTCTTGTAACAGCACTACATCATGGGTTTCAAACAAGTGCTCTATATACTGAATTTTACCATCACCTAACCCTTGAGAATTATAACTGCAAACAGTCAGCACCATCAGAAAGAAGAGACAGTTTAAAATGTTCTTATACATATTCACGAGCGACCATTAAAACCTCTTTCGTTTCCGGGAGGGATATATTTTCTAACCATTATGCCCATAGGCCACATGTCCTCGCTAAGTAAGTTCGTAAAGTCTGACTTCCCAACTGTAACACGAAAAGACTTGTTCTTTGAGTCAGGGTGTGACACGCATTTTACCTGCCGTGGCTCTACGCCATGTTCCTGCACAAAAGCCTCCACGTCAGAGTCAGTTGTCTTGCTATCAAGCCGATACACAAATACATCACGGCTAGGTTCGGGAGCACCCTTTAATTTGTCACTAACTTTAGCTTTCCCAGATATCACATTTCGTCTGCGACGCTCTTGCCGCCTGTTTTTCAGAACCTCATGCTTTCCTGGGCGGAAGCCATCAGCATCATCGTCGGATGCATAAGCATCACTATCATTGGAGTATAAGGATTGCATGCTGTCCCGCAGCCGTAAGACGTCCCGATGAACAGCCGCATGATAACCCCCGCGTCCACCGCCGCGTCGGCTAAAATTTAGAATTACCGATCGGATGTGCTTCCGCACTACAGTGGGTAGTGATTCGGTCATTTGTTTCGGGCATCGACACCTAGACAGTTTGACACCAGCTACAGTGTTCTCAGGGCTGTCTGGCTGTCCAGATGTCGCACAACAGTGTGGGTAATAATTCGGTTATTTTGGGGTGGGATCGACACCTAGACAGTTTGACACCCACTCAGCGCTGGCGGCGTTGTCTGGCTGTCCACATGTCACACAATAGTGTGGGTAGTCACCGGTCCTTTTTTTGGTGGCATCGACACCTAGACAGTTCGACAAATGCACCGCTTCAATAGTGTTGCCGGCGCTGTCTGGCTGTCTAGATGTCGTCCAACTGAATTAAAGGTGACGTCGCGAATTTCATTCCTTTCACACCTAGGCCTACGCCTACTAGACACTTACAATGGACACCTTTCAAGTTTCTCCAGCGGGCTCCAGCGAGTCTTTTACGCCAGCAGGGACGGACAAGTTGAAGAAGCGCTACAGACGGCGGTAAATGAACTCCAGGAAAATGGGCTTTGGAAAATTTAAGACACACACAGAGAAAGACAACTAACAGACAGTGAGACACACAAATAGATACACTGTTATATAGACAGACACATCATTGACATACGGCTGCAATTTTGAATCTCTGTCAATAAATGGACATTACGTGTGCCTGCAAGATACTTTACATGTAGGGCCTACATCTACATGTTGTCATTAATTTCCCATTGATGTTTAAACAACCATTTTTCCATTACTAAAAGTGGTCGTCCAGGAATCGACGGTTTTACACCCAGAGCACAATATATTTGCTCCAGGAATTCACTGTTACTTTTTTTTTGAGATTCAGAGCATCACTTTTTTTTCACTTGTCGGAAGACAGAACGCCAGGAATTCCATGCACATTTTTACGGTTAGTCTCACAAAAACTACGAAATAAGAAACAATTGAGAACCCCGTTTCATTTCGTGTTACNACCCCATTTCATTTCGTGTTACTCACTCCCCTAGCAGAGAATTGACGAACTATCTTAGCTGTTCCATGTAATATTTGCCACCCAGCTGATCTGCTGATGGCTCTGCATTTGTCTTGGGGAGGGAAAACAATGGCAGATGTAGTCATGCCGTGTACTTGTCACGCTGATTGCTGGTGTTATGATTTCTAACACGTGCTTGATACCGACGTACATGTAGGTCATAATATGGCATCGATTTTTCATGCTCTCTCCTGTCATCTTATGGATTGGGGTGCAATAACTACTGAAAACGGGGGAAAATATTGAAAATTTTACTGAAGACCATTTCTTTCTGATGGCTGGCAGCTATGGCATCAGAGTCGGCGAGTGCGGCGTTATGCTGAAAACGATATGGAGGCTGGAAAAACGTGGTTGTTGGGATGCTGATCGCGATCGCCAGACATGCGACGGTGTTTCGACGGCCCGTTCTGCCCCGTCGACAGGAATTCACCAAAGGTCATTTGTTTTTATTTCAGACATTCGACGAAAATTCACTGCTGATTTTTTCTCAGTTCGTCAGGCACTCGACGCTAGGGAAAGTTTTGAAACCTCAGGATGCGACGATAATTCGGCGTCGCATTAGCGTCGATCCCTGATATGGGGGGTACAGAGTTGTCATTGACCGGTGCATTACTGGTTGATCAAACACGTACATAAACGTGATTTTCGCTGGAATAGAACGTCATCCTGTTCCACATGTACAATTTGCGAACTCGAATATAAAACCACACAATCTATCTGTGACCGGGTGGTGTAGGTCAGTCGCCTCCTGTAAGTGGCGTCATCTACTGCGATAAAGTACAACGATTCTCTCCTCTTCGTTTCTGGATGATAAATAACTAAATCTGTCTCTGAAGAGAAACGCACAAGTCATTTACAGGTAGGTCCAATAAGAGGTGTCAGTGAGTTGACCAATAGGTGTCACTACGGCCCAGATTCAATGCATACAGCGGACCCATTCTTTCTTGATCGAGCACCAATCACGTGGATTTTCCTTTGTATTGGTCAGCTAGAACTTTGCTGCCATCTTTTGGCAATTTGCGCGGCTGACTGCTCCTATTGCCAGACTATGGATCGTCTTCCCGAGACCGGAGGCTTTGACGCATTGCATAGCAAACCCCGGGGATTTAGCACAAATGCACGAACTGAAATCCCCGAAGTGATTATGTACGGTGCCAAAGTTTGGGGGCTCGGAAACTGCTCTACAATACATGTATAATACTTGTTTTTGAATAAGCAACGTTTGCTTGCGCACCAACATANGACCATGTGCTCACCTGAGTGAATGTACCAGAAAAACAAATGGCAAATGTTAAATGAAATGTTCCAGGGCAAGCCTTGAGTCCCAGGGTAATATGATTATGTCAAAATTTCTAGGTTAAACATTCTCGCTTGAGATACATGTACAATCTCGGTCATAAGTTATTAACCAGTGGATATTTGTCAATTACTCCGTGATCCCCCAATATTTTTTCACCAATTTTTGAGGCATGATAGTTAGATCATTTGTCTATCATTTGGCATAATGGTTTTTCTGATCAGTTGGCTGACTTGGGTTTTACCGTTGTTCGAATTTCGCCAGTCAGAATGAGATTTTCGGAAACTTCGCAATTCCTGAAAATTTTCACCTGTAAAATCTTCCTCTGTCTGCAAAGATGGATATCAGCGTCAAAACTTTTCATTATTTTTTATTTTTTAACTTAAAAATGGCAACTTTGTTGGGATTTTAGCACTCTGCTTTCAAGTCCAGTGAACAGCACTCTGAGATAACCCCTCAAGCTTTACTGGGTTTCTATTGACAAAAATCCAGTCAGGTTTTTTCTGTGGTCAGGCATTTTATGGGTCAGTTTGCATTCATTGATGATGTTGAATAGGGCCTAATCAGATTCGGGTCGACATCCTGATTGAATGGTGGAACCTGATCTGCATTCATCTTTTAGGAAGAGCATGGCATGAGGAGCTTAAGGAGGGTCATCTCAGAGTGCTGTTGACTGGGCTTCAAACCACAGTGCAAAAATCCCAACAAACTTGCCATTTTTAGGTCAAAACATCAAATATTTTGAAAATTTTTGATGCTGATATCCATCTATACACACAGTGGAAGATTTTACAGGTGAAAATTTTCAGGATTTGTGGAGTTTCCGAAAATCTCTTTCTGACCGGCGAAATTCCAACAACGGTAAAACCCAAGTCAGCCAACTGATCAGAAAAATCATTATGCCAAATGATGGACAAATGATCTAACTATCATGCATCAAAAATTGGTGAAAAAATATTGGGGGATCACGGAGTAATTGACGAATATCCACTGGTTAATAACTTATGACCGAGATTGTACATGGTCATACCAAGTTAATAGAAGATACTAAGTCAAATAGTCACGAAACATGCCACCAAATGGCAAAATTTGAAACTTTGACCTCTGTGACCTTGAAAAGTAGGTCAAATCAAAAACCTGTTACATATGTCATGTACCCTGTCCCTCATCAGATGCACCTATGATTAAAATCTGGAGACGATCCAGTCATTAGTTCAGAAATTACTGGACTTTGAGTTTTCGTTTTGGCCATCTAGTGGCCAAGCCAAGAATCGAACCGAGGCGAACTTTGGTGCCATAGGTCATGTATACATGTACCAAGTTTCAGGTCAACAGCCCCAGTGCAGTTACGAAACGTACCACCAAATGGCACAATTTCGATCTTTGACCTTTATGACCTTGAAAAGAAGGGCAAATCAATAACCCGTTATATATGTCATGTATCCTGATTAGATGCACCTACATGTATGATAAAAAATTTGGAGACGATCCAGTCATTAGCTCAGGAGTTATTGCACTTTTTGTGTTTTGTGTTTTGGCCACCTGGTGGCCAAGCCAAGAATCGAATCGGACCGAAACCTGGTGTCATAGGTCATCTGATCTCGCGGTATATATGTACCAAGTTTCAGATCAATAGCCCCAGTGGTTACGAAATGTGCCCTGCTATTAACGGACGACAACGACGACGACGACGGACACTGCACCACCGTAAAGCCTAGCGCACATTTGCGGCAAAACTCAATGCGTTAGGGGTGTTTTTAAAGTCGACTGACCCAACGCTGTCGACTCGTCATTCAGTCGGGTCAGTCGATTTTAGCAGACACCCCTAACGCATTGTGTTTTGTCGGAAATGTGCGCTTGGCTTAAGAGCTCACCAGGTGAGCTAAAAATGGACATACATGTACACTCTTGGTCATAAGTAAATCCGCACCAGATATTCTTGAATTGCTCGATAATTACTCATTATTTTTTTCCCAATTTTTGGACAAGTGAAAGCCACATGCACTGTCCAACACATCCCATTTCAATTTTTCAAATCGTCCAACATCCCTGCCTTCCACAGCAGTTCAAAGAGGGCAGGGTGGTTTGGAGGTTTCACCAACTGAAGTTTTCATTAAACTTTTCACCTGTACAACCTTCAGCCTTGGTCATTAAGCGACAGACCAGAGAAAATTTTTCAAAAATGTATCAAGATCTCGCCAAAAAATGCATTTTTGTCCAAAATTTCACCACTTGCTTGGCAACCCAGTGAACTCAATTATGAGATGCCCCCTCGCCATACTATGCAAACGGGACATTGTATTGTGTTTTGCTGGCTGGGCATTTTGAATTGAACTACATGTATGATTGAGAGCATGAAACTGATCTGTTTGCGAGAAGTGGTGTAAAGGCGGTGAGAGACTGGCGCGTAAGCAACGCGTCTGAAACCGTTCAACCTGCCGGATACGCCGCGTACGCGCCAGTCTGTCACCGGCTTTACTCCAACCACAGTGATTTTGAATAACAATTGGCCTGTTCAACTAGCCAGCATTCAGGGCATTGATTGGGGACATGCCTAAGGGGCCATCTCATACATGTAGTTTAGTTCACTGGTTGCCAAGCATGTGCTCAGACTTGGTGGACAAAAATGCAATTTTTGGCGAGATCTTGATATATTTTTGGAGAATTTTCACTGGACTGTCGCTTAATGACCAAGGCTGAAGGTGGTGCAGGTGAAAAATTTAATGAAAACTTCAGCTGGTGAAACCTCCAAACCACCCTGCCCTATTTGAACTGCTGCGGAAGACAGGGATGTTGGTCGTTTTGAATAATTGAAGCGGGATATGTTAGACAGTGCATTGGCTTTCACAGGTCCAAAAATTGGGAAAAAATAAATTTAGTAGTTATCGAGTAAATCAAGAACATCTGGTGCGGATTTACTGATGACCAAGAGTTAGCAGAGGCCTATTCAATCAGAATATCATTTGTCAAAAAAAGAAAGAAAATCAAGACATCCCATACGCAAGATTGCTCCGTGCAAATAGGCCTGCACTGAAAAGCAGGCCCACATATGACATGCTCATTTTCTGCCTGACGATATGACTAGAGGCGTAACATTAACAATTTTTTCATTGGCGTGATACACTTCCTACCTGGTATTGATATTTCGTCCGTTCAGTTCCATATCAACAAGGACTGCAATGGGCAAGTAATGCAAGTGTGACTGTCGTAGGAAAATAAATGAAAAATGTATGTCTTCTTGTTTGGCGAATTTACACGTGTAGGCCTACACAAATTACTTCACGGAAACTCCTAATGTGGTTCATCCCATTAATAATTTACTGGATCTAGATTCAACCAGACACCGGCATAATCATCTACTTGTCAATGAAACAGGTACATGTACACGTACATGCTACTGGCAGTTGGTGATGGAAATTTTCAAGACAACTGATGTACTATTTAATTAATATTACGAATCGAATCACACCTAGCATCTGAGTATCCCAGGCAGCCTACCTGTTGTATTTGGCGGTGGCATTCTCGGCCTGAGCAAACTGAACATCCTATCTTTGGTCATGCTGAGAAACAGAAGCAAAAACGCCACCATCGGCATTTCGAGGGATGGCTCTAGCTCCAACACCGTCCTAGAGAATAACCAAGTATCGACTCATACCCGAAAACCTTATAGCAGAGACGAATCACCGCGATCCATGTTGCCAGTGAAATCCACGAGATCACAAAAAGGAGTGGCAGACGACCGTGTTTATAAAAGCTTTCCAATTGTCCAACTAATGTATGGAAGCCTGTCCATCATGATCCAATACAGTTGAATCAATATTTTGTTCTATTGTTATTCATGCTGTTTTATTTTTTGGCGGGGCAGAGAAACATAACATTCAGTTGGCAGTGCACTAAAAAATCTGCATGTATTTTGAATGCAGGATTTCATTTGTGTACGTACTAATTGCAACAGGCGGATTGAGAGGAGCGCAGCCCCCCCCCCCTTATGGCGGCAAAGCGATGTACATGTACTTTTGTGCCTCAGATGCTCGGAAAACACATCTTTGGCCACCCCATTTTTTCAAACTTTTTAGGGGGAGCCCCCTGACACCCCAGTGCCCTTTTCGGAAATCCTCGATCCGCCCCTTGTGTAAAGTACCGACCTGTATATCAATGAAGGAATAGAGTAAGACGTCCATACTGTACATACAATGTATAATGTTTTATTTTTGCCAAAAATATTAACTTCATTTAAGATAAGGAACGGGCTTGTGAATAGGGAGTTTAAGAAATCAAACGGTAATAGTTAACTTTGCGACAACGTTATTTTCCATACTGCCAATTCACCGGAATATATATTGCATTTTCGGTACAAAAAATAACGTTGTCGTAAAGTTAACGTTTGTCGTTTGAATTCCTAAACTCCCTAATAACTACTACGAACGTACGGTAAAATACCACTGCAAGCCGCCACCATCGACCAGTGCAACGTCGCACACTATTAGGTAAACGGTCCCTTAGCAAATTTGTTGCAGAAATACACTCTTAGCCAAAAAGGTTCTTTAGGGGTTCTTTGTGCCTCACCAGGGGAACCCCAGGGTTCTATATAGAACCTTCTGTAAAGAACCCGAAAGGGTTCCATATAGAACCTTTCGGTCGCTAAAGAACCCATAAAGGTTCCAGTTAGAACCCTTTTCTGAGGAAAAGGTTCTATCTGGAACATCTAGGGGTTCTTAAACAACCCGAGGGTTCTTAAATCAGAGGGTTCTCCTGGTGTGGCAGCAAAGAACCTTTTCGGCTAAGAGTGTAGTCTTCCCACTATGACTCATACATCATCTGGTCTTATCTGAGTCACTCGCACAATGGCATCTCGCCGTGGTGACCTCGACTAGCGGCGGGTAGACCGAAGAATCTGACCATTTTGTGACATCCTGCGCCACAGTATGATGACAGTACATAACCAAGTTTGACGTGAATGCACACTAATTCAGTCATTTTCTGAAGAAGAAGGAACTCTCATTAAAAAAATCTATTTGTGTGCACCAAATATCAACTTATCCAATGATTTACGCCGACGCAGGCTAATGCTATCCATTGAGCTGCCTGCCAAACTTGACGCTAGGTGGCGATATCAGAGTATATCACCACTAGTATCGACGCTAGGTTTCCATCTTGAAAAGTAGTGCGAGCGCGGAGCGAACAGTAGAAATTCTTCCAATAGTTAAGCGGTCACCCCATCATTCGTTTTCTACGCCTACAATATAGATCGTTGAAGATAGGTGTATAAAGGCCCGTTTCCACTTGAGCGTTTTACGCCGCGTTTTGACGCTTCCCCATTGTTTGGAAGCAGAGCGGCGGAAAATAACAAAACATTTGACGCATCACGCGGCGTAAAACGCTCTAGTGGAAACGGGCCTTTAAGGTATACAAACATCGGTGGAGTAGGTATAAAGTAATAATAAAGTAATTTTGTTTCATTTTCGACAAGATAAATACTGTTTTCTGCAAATAATACCATTTTGAAAAAGAAGTTCGTGTCACGTGATAGACCAGCCCACCGACGATGACGTCAAGGGTTTCAAGATGGCGATCTAGCGTCGATGGCAGTGTTAAAATTTTCGTCCGATGACGTCGAAAAATTTCAACGCTGTCGTGGAGTATGGCTGCCTGCCTGAAGGTGTCCTAATTTATTTCCGCGTCTGATGTTCGACTGGCAGAAGTCACCTTTAGAATGAATTGAAAAAAACCCTTTGAAATGCATCAAGTTGTCTTTGCTCCAGAGAGCCAAAAACATCGCTGACATTATACTTTTCAAACGTACTGAATTGCTCACACATAACATGCGATACTAGGTCAGTGCATGTGAAAAAAAATTAAAGTACATGTACATCTATTCAAACGCGAATTAAAGCTTTGCCCAAAGGCTTTGCGCCGACCCACACTAAAGCTGCATTTAGGTGACACGCGGAATGCGGATTGCGGAACGCGGAAGCGGAAAATGCAATGCATTTTCGCATACAACATATCTTTCCGCCAGGGTTTCCGCGTCCCTATACCGCATTCCGCGTGTCAGCTAAACGCAGCCTAACAGCAGCTTACCCCTTTCTTTCAGAAGAAAACGGGACTTGCGAATCAACCAGACTCCATTTCACCTTCTGCTCGATAAGAAAAAGATGCAGGTCGTCGAGGAAACGGTAATGCATTTTCAGGCGGGATTCTGACTTAGAGGCGTTCAGTCATAATCCCCCAGATGGTAGCCTCGCACCATTGGCTTATCAGCCAAGCACATGAACCAAATGTCTGAGCTATGGGATCAACTCGAGAAGAGAAATTTTTAGCGTGTTCGGAAAGCTTCCCCGAGGAAGAATTCTGGCGCTTCTCTCGGGGAATGTGAGCATGCCCAGTGAAGGCGAATTTCCGAACGATATTTGCGCTTCCTCGGGGAACGGTACTACTGTGGGTTGCAGTCGTGAAATATTCCACGTACAGCCAATCAGCATGCCGGCCTGGAAAGAAAACGAAATGCATGCCGGGAGTTTCCCCAAGTGAGCGACTCGGCGAGTCGCTCTCTTTGGCCAGGCTGAGGAAGCCTTGGCTACTTGCCAAATACCCTTCCGAACGCTCTCACGCCTCCCCGAGCTTCCTCGGGGAAGCTTTCCGAACGCGACCATAGAGATTTACTTAGTGATGGCATGTGTGGACATAAAATATCCCGTAATAAATTCTTGCAACTTTCAACAGACTGAGTGAACCTTATTCTTCTGCAAGTCCCCTGACATTGCTAATTAAAAAACAATGCTGTAATCCTAATGTGCACCAGATACCGGTAAACACTGTTCTACTCAGCGTTCCGAAGTCCCCACTTTGTTGACGCTCTGTGTGTTTGAGTCCCCGATTGCCAAGGCGGCCTATTCAATCAGTTAGTTTTAGGAGAACACAGGCTGATCAGGAACAACTGACAAATGTGACATTGGAACACTCGAAACGTTTGACATAACC
Source organism: Notospermus geniculatus (assembly GCA_002633025.1). Taxonomy (NCBI): domain Eukaryota; kingdom Metazoa; phylum Nemertea; class Pilidiophora; order Heteronemertea; family Lineidae; genus Notospermus; species Notospermus geniculatus. The sequence continues at coordinate 255,130 of NMRB01000766.1, read as the reverse complement.
CGTAATCAAATCAATTTCACATATTTGTTGATCATGCAAGTCTAAACAAATATAATTTCATGACGGCATTCATATATACTATAACAATACTACACAGATCAGTATGCACAAGTCACAATACACGTAGATGAAAATACTCCAGTATATTTCAACAATACATGCATATTTTATAACAATAAATACATCTAAAATATGTACATTAATCCATCCAGAATGAAATAATCATTATGACTTTCTTGTCCTCTCCCTCAAGTGGTGAAAATCTAAAGATAAATCGAAGAAAGACAATATATACATGTATTTACATAGTACGTTCATTTATCACTGAAGCAACCTCTCCGATGACGTAGGGGCTCCCCTTGAACCAATCTACGACAGTCTCGGTTAAAACCCGCTCTGTATTGTATTTTACAGTATTTATATAGGATATATGGGAGGATATAAGACCCCTGGTGATGGTACGCTCTTCAAATATGGAAACTGTCCAACGTTATCACATCTAATAAATGTAAAATTAAGATGCAGCGTGGGCAAAAATACTCTCTTCTTCGGTTCGTTTCTTGTTCCATAAAACACCATCGTCTTCAGGAAAATATCGTTTTGTACTTCTAGCTGGCAGTATAGGTTTACCGGAAATCTGGTAGATGGCAGTAAGTGGCAGTAGGGAACGCCGATCACGCTGACCACGCGAGAATATACGCGTGGGTTTGAACTGATAGTACACCGACGCCACCTATTATTCATGACGATTGAAGGTGTGATTGGCCGTGCTTGGTGAACCATATCTCTCGAACAATGAGCCTCTATAGGTGTCACGTCTGCTCTATAAGTGATCATGTGACCAGTTGGTGCCCCTGTTGGCACTGCGAGGCCTGTCGAGTGGAAATACCTAGTAAGTCACATTTTTGGCAAAAATGAGTTAAGGCCAAATTCGTTCTTGCTAGGTATTTGTTCATCATACGAAACTGTTTTTGTTTGCAAAATGTTCACCAAAGCCTCGGAAAGACAGTGGTGCACTTACTCAGTTTTTACGTCTGAGTCATCAGAATTGTGACTTACTACGTTTTTACCTTTGCAAATTCAGCATGAAATCAGAGGGAAAACATAGCAAATTGCATTTAATCCTGTTGTATGACATATTTTTAATTAGGAGTGTTTTCCACAACAAAACTCTTCCAAGCTGTCATTCCACATAAACCCATTTTTCTCGAAAACAACAAAATGTGACATACTAGGTATTTCCATTGGACGCTAGAGTGGTGCTGCTGAGCACACATATCGCTCGTGTTGCTTAGTGTTACGTCCTTCCATCGCATCGGAAGCGATAGAAATTCTGTGCTTTCTCATCTGTTAAAAATCTAATAAATATAGGCACACACTCGGACCTCTTCAGTGCCGTGCTAGAGGTTGTATTATTTGATTAGATTTCGTCATCTTTTCAAATACTTGCGCGTTCCCTTTTCGACCAGAGAGATTGCCATCAATCCTCAATACAGCAGAGGGCTTCGGCTATTACATGTAGATACACGGTCAACGGCCACTCTTGCCGAATCGCCGGTTAATGTCGTCCTGGGTATAACAGAAATATACCCAGGTTCAATGTCGTCCCACAAAACTATACCCTGGGTATACAATGTAGTTCGATCTACAAAGGTATACCCAGTACCGTAGTTTTGAGCCTAGGTACGAGTTAGCAACGGACCTCGCGTGATCAACAGGACCGCGCGCGATTGGTAGTTCTGTCGTATACCTGGGCGGCATGTTCGCGACAAATGCGTGAATTGAAAACATGTTTTTCGACTTGTCATGCTTGTGGTCATGTGAAATTTGCGAGAGCAATCTCGTCTTCAGGTGCTGTATCTAATCCTGGGTATACTTTTGTAGATCGAACTATACCCAGGGTATAGTTTTGTGCGACGACATTGAACCTCGGTGTAGATTACTACGTTTCTGTTATACCCAGGACGACATTAACCGATTCGGCACCACTCTTCTAAGTCTTTGTGGGACCGGACTGGGCATATCTCAAGTGGCCATTGTATTGCATTTACTTGCGTTAAGTGAGAGCAGTCGTCACAATGTTCTGAATCAAAATTCCGGCGGCCCAACGACATCGATAGCAGAAAATGACGTTCATCAGAAGAAATCTTCGCAAGAATTGCCATCACATAATCTCAAATTTAAAGGCTCTCCACATGAGATGACACCTTCTCCATGTTGATGTTTCCACTTCCAAAACTTCGTGCTTACTTTTTCCTCCAACGCCGTACTTTGTTTCCTTTACATATTTTTCTACATCGCACTCTTCTAGTCTTCGTGTGACCAGACTGGGCATATCTCATGTGGTCAATGTAACTGCATTTACCTGCCTTTAGAGCAATCTTTACAATGTTTTTCGGCGGCCCAACGACATCGGTATCAGAAAATGAGGTTCATTAGAAGAATAAAGTTGTTTCTACGAAAGAACTGCCATTAAATTATCTCGAATTTAAAGGCTCTCCACATGAAATTATCTCGAACTTAAAGGCTCTCCTCATGAAATTATCTCGAACTTAAAGGCTCTCCACATGAAATTATCTCGAATTTAAAGGCTCTCCACATGAAATTATCTCGAATTTAAAGGCTCTCCACATGAAATTATCTCGAACTTAAAGGCTCTCCTCATGAAATTATCTCGAATTTAAAGGCTCTCCACACGATGTATCTTCTCCATGTTGATGTTTCCACTTCCAAAACTTCGTGCCTACTTTTTCCTCCAACGCCGTACTTTGTTTCCTTTACATATTTTTCTACATCACACTCTTCTAGTCTTCGTGTGACCAGACTGGGCATATNGCGTATTTTTTGAGTTATCCTGCCGAAACCACAGATTGGACGGAGAGAGAGATCGAGAGAGAGAGAGAGAGAGAGAGAGAGAGAGAGAAATCCAGTGAAACCAATGAAGACCGCCACCTTGTGAGGTGGTGGCGGTCTTAATTAATAGAGGCCGCCACCCAGCCTTACTCCGTAATGTTCTACCAGTAGGCCTATCTGGTACCGTCACTCAGTACCACTACAGAGAGGATACTAGAATGATCGAGGCGACATTACCACTGCTACGCACAATTACAGATAAGTGACTCTGCATAAGACCCAATTGTTTTACTGTATTTCTGTAAAAACACTGTTTAATATGTAGACTCAACTTCACTTTGATTCAGTTGTACACTTGACAACGACCAGGGAAGACTGGTAGAAACGTCGTGTTTAAAATAAATCTAGAAAGAGTAACCAAAAAGTTGGATTAGTTAATTACAGAAGTGTAACATTCCGTCATTAAAGTATCAAGCTGCTAATGTTCCCTGGGCTATGTTACACTGTTTTGTGTGTCGTTACACAAAGTTATTTTACACAAATTCACCCACATAATGCACGACACCCCGTTGCTGAGCAGATCACTGCCGTTTTGTACAAGGCTGACCGAGGCGAGGAAAACGTTGGCTCTACCTCGTATAAACTCGTACCACCTTGTCGTCCTCAACGGTAATCAAGCAGTCATTTTTCAGCGAATGTGCAGACAGTCTTCTGGCTTTGTGACCTTGTTCTTTTTCTCCGAATCTAGAGAGGCGCTCATCAGCGTACCACCCATAGCGCCAACAGCCGTAATAGCTAAGATAAACTTCGTCATAATCGGTGACTGAAATATCCACCAGTACGACATCATTGAAGCAGGCCCCGCTCGACTTTAACACCACCAACTCTTTGTTTGTACGTTCATAGGAAAGAAGGCGCTTTTCCCCCATGACGAAGATGTGTTTCAAGCTACAGCTGAGTTTGAAGGCGCCTTGGATGCCAAGTGACTCATCAATTTGACACGTGATATCAAGTGTGCCATCCATATCGAAAACGGAGATTCGTCTGCCGCCCTCTTTTGAGAGAACGACGTACTGGTAGCGTCCGTTGATGTCAAATGACAGTGGCTCGCGAACTGACAAATCTTTTGTCGACTTGATATAGCCTGTCACGGGATGATAGAGTCGGACAGAGTAGGTGTTCTCGGTACTTCCATCTGAAAGGACAGCAAGATTACCATCCGGGGCAGCAGCTATGTCAATACCAACGTCCACTTGGAAGGAACGTTGGAGTTCACCAGTCGAGAGTTTGTGAATGTAGATATCCATACGCAGGTCGCCTGGATCGGTCGGTCGTGCACCGAGAGCAAAGGTATCGTTACCCAAGTTTGTCACGGCGGTGATGGTCATGGCGTGGTTCTCAAGCTCCATTCGTTTTTCATAGAGAAGTGGCCTAAAACTTTTATTTAATGGCTTCTTGGATGGCTTCCTACATTCCAGTTTCCCAAGATGAAAGGTTTCCTGGGAGGGTAAAAACTGATGAGGGTGATCTCTCAGCTCTTCATACGACTTCCAATACTTCTCAACATCAACATCACATGTCAGACCAAAGGCCAGAATCTCATCTTTAATCATGGACAACTTCTCAATATCCTTTGGGTGTGGCTCAGCCATTGTCAACATAACCTTCGCTTGTTCGATCTTCTTATCCAACTCAGCAATAGCAGGGACGGCTTCCAAAAGTTTGCTCACTTCGTCTCGGAGAGCGAATATCTCAAAGATCTGCTTCTTCAGGACTTCCTTCTGTTCGAGCGCATGCGTGATGAACTTTTCAGTCTGATCCTCGACCTCTTTCACCAGGATATCTCTTCTCTGAACCACGTCTGATGTTTGGATGAATCTCAACTGGTCTTCGAATCTTTTCACATCTGTCGATCGTCTTTCTTGCTCTTCTGTCAGAGCAGTTACCTCATCCACCACAACACGGAACTCTTCACCAATCTTTCTGATGGTATGGTCTCCATGGTCCAGTAAGACACAGATGTAACAGCACGGGACTGAACACGACCTACAGTACCCATTGATCAGCTCTCCGTGTACTTTACAGCTGGCCTCGCTTCGTCTTCTCAGTGCAGTCACCATATGGCCTGCTGTAGCTTCGTTCCTTCCATGAACTCCCTTGCAGTCAAGACACAAGAAGGCACAACCACATTCCTCGCAAAGGTGTGCGGCTTCCACGTCTTTGCCTTTGGTAAATCGGCAGCTTCGGCACATAGGCATCCTGAGAATATCAGGCGTTCTTACTGCTCGCTACCTTCGTCGCCGCAGACAAACCCCTGAGAGATTTCGCCTGAATCGGTGGAGTATCAAAGCCATTCCAGCAAATGTTCATCCCCACCATCTCATCCCAAGTTGGCCAATGATTGTTACACATGAACTACGCAGGTAAAGCTGACCCAGCAGGTCTCAACATGAAATAAACTCCAGTTTCGCGACGTGTGGCCTGACAATGATATACATTCTGTGCGATGAATGTAGGATAGGCTGAACTCAACTAGTGTTGAATCCAGCGGTGTAAATAGGTTAATGACCGGCCTGGGTCAGCATAAACATGATAAACCAATGTCAGCTGCTTGGCTGTGAATATTACAAGGGCCGTTATACATGTATACGTGTAACTGATCTCTAGTTAGGCTGAGGTGGGGAAGCTGAGGTACTTCAGCACTGTGTTGTGCGTGACACTACGGTACAATCTACGTGTAATGCATGTCATCTTAAGGTGACTCAGAAATGGCGTTCGCTGATTGGGCGCATTTTCTCAGGCGCCAACACTCCAGCAAATCAAGCGGAATCTCTCAGGGGTTTGTCTGCGGCGACGAAGGTAGCGAGCAGTAAGAACGCCTGATATTCTCAGGATGCACATAGGACGATCACCCTTCAGTAGGCTTTCGTCTTTACAATCTCTCTTTACTGCCTGGCTAATGTGGTCGGTTACAGTGTGTCCCTTGCCCTCCACGGAGTCAGGGTCATAATCAAGCAAGCCATCAACGCCATTTGCAGGGAGGGGACAGGTGGCTTGACACGTTGGGCAGGAAAAATGGGGCGACCCAAGCTTCTCAATGAAAGCTGCGAGGCAACTTCTACAGAAAACGTGGCGGCAGGTGGTGACAACTTTCAACGGCTCAGTGTGAGTCTCAAGGCACATCAGACATGTCGGGTTACGACCATTGGGTGCTTTCGACGCCATCATTCAGGATCGTATAGTTATCTGAAGTGGGAACACCTTTTTATCAGAAGATTAACCAAGAGACCGCAATTCAAAGAGAAAACGATTTTCAGGAATTGCAAACATCCTATGTAGACTACATCGTAACTTGTAGATCTGTGTACACAGCAATTAGTGAATAGTGACATGAGTCAGGTTATAATTCGCAGGTATGACGAAAAACGAAGTTTAGGAAGTTCAGTTCATTTCCAGGACCTAATGTTCTGGACATGGTTGGTACCACACATGTCCCTGCCACCAGTGTCTTTCAGAATATCATGTAAGGCCGAGAGTGGTGCATCTTGAATTTTTTAATTTTCCACTTCGTATCTACGAAGTGGAAACGAAAGATAGATTTCAAAGTTTAATATACACCGTAACTCTATCGTTATACCCTAAAAGACGTTCTTGCAGCAGGCGATATTTGTGGTACCAACCATCTCCTGAAATACATTACCGGTACGTCATGGAAATGAAGTTGAATTTCGCATTTCGTTCGACGTACTTCGTGTTTCGTCAGATATGCGAAACCTCACTATTATCCCTCATCCAAGTCAAAACATGCAAAAAATAATTTTGTATTCGAATTGGCTTGATGTTCACCATGAATGTACGGGCCTGCGGGGATTCCCTACTCACTGTATTTCCTGAAACACTCGCACGGCACAAAACCGACTTTTCAACGATGTTATTCCTTCATTCTCAGTGATAGGCGTTTAAAGGCTGACTGGCGACACAAATCGTGTTGGTCTTCCTTCCGTTTGGAGAGATTGGTATGAGCGATGCAGGTCAGTGCAATGATAGAGATCGGTGTGCCGAACACTGTGAGAGCGTCATGCAAAGCCTACAAGTAGGCCTACGTGTATTCATCCGAGTCCGATAGTAAACACAACAAGAAAGGTGTGATAAAAAAAACGCCAGTGCGTGTTGTGGCAGATATAATGGCTAATATTCATAAAAGGTAGCGAATGCTTTCATTTCAAGTTTTGCAGTACATTTACATTAGTCCTTGCTGTGCAAATCTTAAAGGGCCTCTAGAGTCAGCTTTTTAGTGCATATATATTGATATAATTACTAACAGAGAATTGATGGCATGAGCATCCAACATGCTTTTGACGAAGTTACACGCGTCTAAGTCTTAAACGCGCGATGATCACCCTTTGTGAATACGGCCCTATATATCTACCAAGCAGCATTACAGTACACCAAGCCGTTGACGAGTTATTGCGGTACTATTTTGGGGTACATGTAATGCCCGTTGTAAACGGTAGGATTTTTTTGTACTAAAAATTATAAATGAGGCTCATGAAGGGTGATGATTTCGGTCACAGGCTACCGACTGCCTTGCTGAAAGGCATTGTGAACACCCATTTAAGCCCCATTTATAATTTTTAGAACAAGAAAAATCCTACGTGTACAACGGGCATAATTCCGGTCGGATAATAAAATGAACCAATAGATTTAGGTAATCAATCGAAAATGTTCAGGGAAATTACACTATTCCCAATTGATCATGTTGGACATTCCGCTGTCGAGCTCGTCGCAGTCGTCAGTGAAACTGCCCTGCCGAAAGAAGGTTGTCCTCGGCGAGGTGGGCTACACCGTTTGGCCTACCTTGAATACAATTGTACCACCGTGTTGTTCACAACGGCAATCAAGGAGTCATTTTTCAGCGAAAGTGTAGACAGCCTAGAGGCGCCGAGATTTAGACATCCGCATCCGAATTGACTTAACATCTGGTCTGCGTAATATCCGAAGTAGAAACAATTAGAGTGAAAATAGCAAAGATAAATATCATCATAATCGGTGATTGAAATATCCACCAGGGAGACACCTAACTGGCCAACGCTCGACTTTAACACCACCAACTCTTTGTTTCTACGTTCATAGGACACAATGCCCTTTTCCCCCATGACGAAGATGTGTTTCAAGCTACAGCTGAGTTTGAAGGCGTCTTGGATGCCAAGTGACTCGTCAATTTGACACGTGATATCAAGTGTGCCATCCATATCGAAAACGGAGATTCGTCTGCCGCCCTCTTTTGAGAGAACGATGTACTGGTAGCGTCCGTTGATGTCAAATGACAGTGGCTCGCGAACTGACAAATCTTTTGTCGACTTGATAAAGCCTGTCACGGGATGATAGAGTCGGACAGAGTAGGTGTTCTCGGTACTTCCATCTGAAAGGACAGCAAGATTACCATCCGGGGCAGCAGCTATGTCAATACCAACGTCCACTTGGAAGGAACGTTGGAGTTCACCAGTCGAGAGTTTGTGAATGTAGATATCCATACGCAGGTCGCCTGGATCGGTCGGTCGGGCAGCGAGAGCAAAGGTATCGTTACCCAAGTTTGTCACGGCGGTGATGGTCATAGCGTGGTTCTCAAGCTCCATTCGTTTTTCATAGAGAAGTGTCTTAAAACTTTCACCTAATGGCTTCTTGGAGGGCTTCCTACATTCCAGTTTCCCCAGATGAAAGGTTTCCTGGGAGGGTATGAACTGATGAGGGTGATCTCTCAGCTCTTTATACGACTCCCAATACTTCTCAACATCAACATCATATGTCAGACCAAAGGCCAGGATCTCATCTTTAATCATGGACAACTTCTCAATATCCTTTGGGTGTGGCTCAGCCATTGTCAACATAACCTTCGCTTGTTCGATCTTCTTATCCAACTCGGCAATAGCAGGGATGGCTTCCAAAAGTTTGCTCACTTCGTCTCGGAGAGCGAATATCTCAAAGATCTGCTTCTTCAGGACTTCCTTCTGTTCGAGCGCATGCGTGATGAACTTTTCAGTCTGATCCTCGACCTCTTTCACCAGGATATCTCTTCTCTGAACCACGTCTGATGTTTGGATGAATCTCAACTGGTCTTCGAATCTTTTCACATCTGTCGATCGTCTTTCTTGCTCTTCTGTCAGAGCAGTTACCTCATCCACCACAACACGGAACTCTTCGCCAATCTTTCTGATGGTATGGTCTCCATGGTCCAGTAAGACACAGAGGTTGCAGCACGGCACTGAACACGACCTACAGTACCCATTGATCAGCTCTCTGTGTACTTTACAGCAGGCCTCGCTTCGTCTTCTAAGTGCAGTCACCAGATCCCGCATCACATGGCCTGCCGTGGCTTCGTTCCTTCCATGCACTCCCTTGCAATCGGGACACAAGAAGAGACCACCACATTGTTCGCACAAGTGTAATGCTTCCACGTCTATGTCTTTGGTAAAACGGCAGCTCCGGCACATGGGACGATCACCCTTCAGTAGGCTTTCGTCGATGCAATCTCTCTTTAATATTGCCTGCCGTTGCTCCTTTCCGAGGTCACCCTTGCCCTCCACGTAGTCGGGGTCATAATCTAACAAACCGTCCACACCATTTCCAGGCAGAGGACAAGTGGCCTGACAAGCTGGGCAACTAAAACGCCAATGTACCTCCTGGGGAGATCCTAGTTTCTCGATGAATGCGGCGAGGCAATTTCTACAGAAGGCATGGCGGCAGGTGGTGACAACTTTCAACTCAGTCGGCGTCTCAAGGCACATCAGACAGGTGGGGTTACGACCATTGGCTTCTTTGGACGCCATCATTTGGGATCGTAGTTAGGCCCTATCTGAAATGGGAACACCGTTTAATAAGATTAACCAAGCGATCGTGACTTCCCGGCAGGCCTACATTCAAGAACATAGGCCTTGGCCTTCATCATGTTCAGGCCTATCACTAGGCCTTTGTGTCCACATCGTACAACATACAGACCTGCACCACGCCAGACTATTTTCAGAGCATGCATATCCGATATCGGGCAATTTGTGCCGAAGTAATATGCAAGCAATTTCGGAAAACCAATACGAGACTAGATGTATTCCGAACAACCGTCTCTTCCTTGACGCCAGAATCATACGTGTCTGAGCCAGTGTTCGGGGGAAGGCAAATTGGTTTCCTATATCAATATGGCTCGATGTTCACGATGAATGTACGGGCGTGCGGGGATTCCCCATTTCAACCTGGTGGATTCCCCGAAACACTGGCTCGGCACAAAATCAGAGTAAAATGGTGTTATCCTTTCATCCCTGTTCAAATGAAGCCGTACTGCCATGACTACACAAATACTAACTCCGTATTGAAGTCCCAAATACCAGTTTTTGCCTTTTTGAGCACGTCTTGCGGAAAAATGGTAGGCCTATAACGGCACCGTACGCGCCAAGCAAGTCAGAGACCACTGTGCCCAACACTAGCTCGGAAATGTACGATTCTGGCGTCAACGAAGAGACAGTTGTTCGGGATACATCTCGTCTCGTATCGATCGCCGATACCTCCATGGCCAAATTTACCTTTTTATCCTCGTGTCAGACGTTTGAATGTCCCTCGTTGGAATCTCTCGTCTGCCCGTAACCGTAATGCAGGAAATTATGGCTGGGATATGTTTCTGGGGGGTTCACAAAGGCGAGAAATACGGGGTAATAAGAGTCGACTGCATGCCGTACGTGGCTCATTGATTTGTAACTCGCTCGAGGATTCGATTGGACGATGTGTTTCAGTAGTGTAGAGCGGCTACTTTGAATGGGAAANTTGTACGGTTTTTCTCAATTACATAACTTCCCTTCACTAATCATGCCCTCCCCGGTCCAGCATCACCTCGTGCGCTTCCCAAAAAATGCGCCCTCAACATGTGCCGGTCGGGTTAGGTCGAATGTTTCCCGCCAGACGGACCCCTATCAGCAGACACCGTAACTAAATAATTGATTTTCCATAGTCTCGCGCGCGGTCACTGGGAGCACAGTGTCGAGTGCATGGAGTCAGAGGATCACGTTTGAGGGGTGCGAGCGCGCTGACGCTCCTTCGTGCTCCCAAAATCATGACCAGGAGTGTTATCAATCGTGCCCCTCGCCAAAGGACAAGCGTTACTGCACTCCTCGTATCATCAAAACAGCGCAGATAAACTTTATACGCCAGTAGAAGATCGTCAAATTCTGCAAGTGAGCGACTTCAACATTCAGTCTGACAGAGCTTGTCATATTTCCAAGTCCATTTCTCTCAAACCCTTGACTGAATTCCTGTATAATCTATTTGGCTGTAATGCAGAAAGAATGCACTTTCCAGTCATATCAAATTTGTTTGCTAGGTTTCTTCCAGTGAGGAGGTATTTACTTAAATAACCAATCTCACTTCAGAGCCGCATTGGTCATCGACGATCTTTTGGCGGGAAAACTGGGCCAGTGTCGGCACAGTCTGTGCATCAAGTTAGCACCAGATGGCGACACTAATACTTTGTACAGGGTGCATCAATAACAACATTACATTTTTGGAGAATTTTTTCTGTAGTATGCGTCAATAACTGTAGAGGGTGTCAGCAATAATCAAATGGAATATTCTGAAATAAGCGACGATAGAAAATAAGTGAAAATTGGCCGTCTCTGTATAATACACAATTTACTGTATAATACACAATTTATTTGAAATAATCCACATTTTTGCTTTCAAAATTTTAGAAAATCCCCACTTTCATAGGAAAATCCACAATTTTTTATATCATAATCCACCCCAAAAAAATAAAAACAATGCTGCGTGATTTTCCAAGCCTATAATGAAAGTAAATGTGAGAGTAACATAGGAGGACGCTGGCGGTAACGATTCAGACTGCCCGTTCAGTAAAGATGGAACTTGGTGATATCATGAACCCACACAGAAAAAAAACAACTCGAGTGGAGACTCAAAGTCTCACTTTAGGGACAAAATGGTTCGAAATACTTTTTGACTCAAAATGAAACAGAAAATATTATGACCCGAGACAATGACACCTCGTTCCGAGAGAAAATATTTCGGGCTGAGATACTGACAGTCTCGATCTGAGAGAAAATATTTTAGGCCGATATGTTTTTTACTGCCTGGCGCAAGTGCGTCAGACGTGTGTTTGGTATTCCGGCAAGGACTCACAATGCCCTCATTCCCATTATTGCAGATGGTATCAACGTTGAAACTGTTATAGAAAAACGTATTTTGAATTTCGTAGGTGCATTGTATAAGTCGAAAAACAGCCATATTCGGACTTGTCTAAGGCTGGCCATTGACGGAAGTCGGTCATCTCTAAGTAATAGCATTGAGCATTATTTCATTTAATGAGGAACCCGCACGCCGTTTATCCCGACAGGTCGGCGCCTCGATCGATGAGACCGAACCGACGTCATTGACGTCGTTTTATGTGCTGACGTTGCGTCATGAAAAAAGCTGCTGTACATTTTTCTACAGGAAAAAATGAGATAAAGACGTTGCCGTTATCGCCATCCTACCTCTTTATTTTAAGGAAAAAAGCAAAGAAATTGCAGAACTTTTCATCCGCGACAAGATGGTGTAAATTTTAATGTCATGCGACCGAAAAAAGAAGTTAATGGAAATGACTGGAAATCACGTTGAAAAAAGAAACTTCGGTCTCATCGATCGCAGCGCCACGTCGTGACGTTAGTTCGTCCGGTTCCTCATTATAATATTAGGAGGTCCGATCTGGTCTCGGGGCATATTGCGAACAGAGGGGATGAGTTGCATGTAAATGTAGATGAACATGTAAAACTGAGAGGGGCCCATATCCGAGAGTTAATTTCGATGAGGGACTACGGTCATGAGTTTTTGTCTGGGGAGGAGATCCGCGAGATGATTGATCGTGAGCATTAAGCTCTTGAGGGTGGGCTGGGGATCTGTCTTTTGTAAGATCCCCTCCTAACTGATTCGGCAAACCATTTTGCTCCGACCCGATGGGGTCGTGTGTATATTTTTTATTTCAATGTGATATTTCCTTTGCACCTTTTTCACAACCGGCACTATTTCTGTTATTACCTACATTGACTGTAATCGATTATATTGCTATGTATAATTTGATTACGAAATAATAAAACATATATATATTGTCTCGCGCCGAAATATTTTCTGTTTCATTTTGAGTCAAAAAGTGTTTCGAACCATTTTGCCCCTAATGTGGGACTCTGTGTCTCCACTCGAGTTGATTTTTTTTGCGCAGGAAACACATGTATATATTCTCATTTATTGGATTTTGCCTTTTTTCTCTCACCATTGTTACAATGTATGTTACATGTAGTCAGGTAATTGTGTCCGCAGTGCATCGGTTCATATTCTGGCCATGCTCCACTTCCAGCATGTCCAAGGGAATTCTGAGACGAAATTAAATGAAGGATTAAAAGTTATTTCAAGAAGTTTTTCAGGAGAATTAATTTCAATTACAATTTTTAGCTCACTGGGGTGAGCTATTACAATGGTGATGCGTCCGTCGTCGTCTGTCATCGTCGTCGTTGTCCGTTAGCAGGGCACGTTTTGTAACCGCTGGAGCTATTGATCTGAAACTTGGTACATATACCCCTAGGTCAGGTTTCGGTCCCATTCGACTCTCAGTTTGGCCACCAGGTGGCGGAAACCAAAAACACAAAAAGTGCAATAACTCCTGAACTAATGACTAGATCATCTCCAAATTTTTATCATAGGTGTAGCTAATAAGGATACATAACATACGTAACGGGTTTTTGATTTGACCTACTTTTCAAGGTCACAGAGGTCAAAGTTCGACAAAAGTGACGAACCTGCCACAGTTTGTCATTATTTCACCGAGCGACTTCATATCTTGCATAAACATGCATTGGAGGGGTACCTTAAAAAATACCAAGTTTCGGCCCGATTGGACATCCAGTATGGCCGCCAGGTGGCGTAACCTGAAAATCAAGTAAGTGCTATTACTCAGGAACAGCTTGACGCAGAGTGCTCAAATTTGATATTTACCTCCATCTAGATGACCTTTACATGCATGTCAAATTTCGGCCTGATTTAACTTCAAACATGGCCACCAGGTGGCGTAACCCAAAAATCATCAAAGTGGTGTAACTCAGGAGCGCCTTAACCCAATGTGCTATGTGGCCCCCTGCAGATGACCTTTATGTCCATGTCAAGTTTCGGCCCGATCGGACATCCAATATGGCCGCCAGGTGGCATAACCCAAAATTCATCAAAGTCCTACCTGGGAATGACTTGACCCAGATTGCTCATAACCGATATGTACCTCCCTCTGTCATTAGACTATTATGTCCAACCCAGTGAGCACATGGTCCATGGACCATTTCATTGAACTATTCACATATGCACGACACTCCGATGCTGAGTAACTAGCAGCAGCATTGTACCAGAATTTCACCGAGGCGAGGTACAGCGTCGGGTCTACCTTTTGTACACTCGTACCACCGTGTCATCCTCAACGGTAATCAGGGAGTCATTTGTCAGCGAATGTGCACACAGCCCAGTTGCTCCGTGAAGTACACGTCTCGATCCGTATCCAGACAGTTTTTGGTCTGCGTACCACGCATAGTACAACTTATTCCGGATGCGAAGGCTGAAATAAACTTCATCATAATCGGTGATTGAAATATCCACCAGGGAGTAATTACAGAAACGCTTATCGCTCGACTTGATCATCGATTTGTTTCTATGTTCATAGGAAACAAAGCCCTCTTTCCCAATGACGAAGATGTGTTTCATGCTACAGCTGAGTTTGAAGGCGTCTTGGATGCCAAGTGACTCATCAATTTGACACGTGATATCAAGTGTGCCATCTACATCGAAAACGGAGATTCGTCTGCCGCCCTCTTTTGAGAGAACGATGTACTGGTAGCGTCCGTTGATGTCAAATGACAGTGGCTCACGAACTGACAAATCTTTTGTCGACTTGATATAGCCTGTCACGGGATGATAGAGTCGGACAGAGTAGGTGTTCTCGGTACTTCCATCTGAAAGGACAGCAAGATTACCATCCGGAGCAGCAGCTATGTCAATACCAACGTCCATTTGGAAGGAACGTTGGAGCTCACCAGTCGAGAGTTTGTGAATGTAGATATCCATCCGCGGGTCACCTGGATCGGTCGGTCGGGCACCGAGAGCAAAGGTATCGTTACCCAAGTTTGTCACGGCGGTAATGGTCATGCTGTGGTTCTCAAGCTCCATTCGTTTTTCATAGAGAAGCGGCCAAGACTCGCCTAGGCCTAAAGGCTTCCTACATTCCAGTTTCCCCAGTTGAAAGGTTTCCTGGGGTGGTATGAACTGATGAGGATGATTTCTCAGCCTTACATACGACTCCCAATACTTCTCCACATCAACATCATACGTCAGACCAAAGGCCAGAATCTCATCTTTAATCACGGACAACTTCTCAATATCCTTTGGGTGTGGCTCAGCCATTGTCAACATAACCTTCGCTTGTTCGATCTTCTTATCC
>NMRB01000766.1:211585-233635 GCA_002633025.1 Notospermus geniculatus | reverse complement strand
TAAAGTTTGTGTTGCAGAATTTGGATAATTTCATTATAATTTCGGGAAAAACTGACACTCACCCCATTCTATACAAGAAAATGAACCTCCTCCTGACAAAATTCTTGACTTGCAAACTATCTAGACATAGTAAATACTTGTAAAGAAGAGAGGGTAACTGCTCATGATTTCAAATAATCCACCTTACTGGTTCTTCATGCTGATTGGCTAATACAGTGATGCATCACCAAGTGGTGAGGAAGTTCACTAACATGAATGGTTTACTTTTGCTATTGACTTCTTACTCATTTGATGTCCACAAAAATAGTTTTATCTTCCACATCAGGATATAAAATGATATTTTTGTTAAAAAGGTGGTTTTATGATATTGCTACTTTTTATCAATATCAACAGCCCCTTGTTTTAATTTCATTTTCAACAACTTCTTCCTATGGTTTAATATATTCAAAAGAAGGCAAATTGATGAAGTTGGATTAGCCTTGAATTCCTTAACATTTTTTGTAAGAATGAAAAAAATGCCAAGAAAAGAAGTCCAGCCTTGTCCTCGCTTTTCCACGCTCCAATTTTCACAAGAAATTAAGCATATTCTAATTCCAAGCTTGTGCAAGGTAATCCCAGCTCATAATGTTTAAAAGTCCCAGCTCATGACAGCTATTCCAACCTACCAATTTAATCCCAGCTTTTCCAGGCTTTTCCAGCCCCTTGGATTTCCTTGGAAAAGCTTGGAATCCAAGCTAAATCTAAAGTCCCAGCTCTGTCCAAGGTAATTCAACCTCCAAGAGGTTGCATTCCTAGCTTTTCCTAGCTTATCCAAGCTAGCTTGGATTCATTTTCACAGGGGTACTGCATGCCGTCCACCATTGGCGTCACCTTGAAAGTGGCGAATATTTTGCTCGTGCACTTGAGCTGTGATGTGGGCAAAACCAGCAGGCAGCACCATGTTCCTGCGGGATGTTATAATTACGTTGAGCCGAAGGATGAGAAAATTATGGATCATTTCAGAAAAGTAGTTCTTCTGATTAATGTGGGTGCAGCCCGGTCAAGGCTGCAAGTTTCCGGCGAGGAAATGTCCAGTGTAATGATTGAAATCCTCCTGTATATTGGTAGTGACACTTGACGTCATTTCTGACCTGGCGCATGTCACGCTCTTCCCCGCCCCTTGGGTGTATCATTCCAGCAGAGCCCCTATCCTCCAGCCATCCAAGGTCTTTCTGAGGCCATGAACTTGCGTACGCTGTCCATCTCTCAAAACGCACATGTGCAGGCCAACCGATGGGGTATTGTTCGGTGGTGTCCGTATTGTTTCGGACGCGGGTTCGAACGCCGCCCAGTTCATTCTACATCACATAGATCATCAATTTGTAGCCGTGAATAAAAAAATAGACAATAGGACAGTTGTTTGGCAAGCACATCTGTGTTGGTTGGTCTGATAGCTACAACATGTTGGCCTTTTATGAAGTAGAGTAGGATGGAGGCTTGGATGCTGGTAGCAGGCAAGATTAATTACCTGCATTGGTGTATAGGGGTAAGGTGGACCAGCAAATTTGATGCCTTATTTATCAACATTGTCATCATCCGATACAAATGAGAGGCAACATCACGTATGTTGCTGTTGGTTTTCTCCCACACGGAGAACTTATTTGAGGAGTTATTTTAGGTCAGCGATCCTCTTCAGTCCGTCTTCTACTTAGTCAGGCCTTGCCGTTTGAGGGGCGCGAAAATGTGCATGTGCCTTGCAAACAATAGAAATTCTATTGTTTGCAAGGCACATGCACATTTTCGCACTCCTCAAACAGCAAGGCCTGCTTAGTCATGTGGGGTCCGGTGCAGTGGGCCCACGTACAGGCTCCCATAGCTGCACCATACTGACACGGCCAGTCCTTCAATTTCTGTCGCATGGAGTACGGGGCAGTTTGCCCAGTGGTTCCCATGTCATCCTGCTCCTGAGCCCACATCTCCATCGCGCAAGCCATCTGCTCACAGCCTATGGGAAGCCCAGTGAAGCCGTAATGATTTTTCTCATTTTAGAACAAAGAACTTTGTTAGCATCTTTCCGATAGCTAATCCTATCCCCATGCGCACTTATCCTGTAGCTACATGCTGGCTGAGCGTGTTGTGGGAATCATGGTTGGCCAATATGTGATACCGGTCCATCGGCTCTGTTTCCTCAGTATGTGGAAGAACCAAGGTCTGTTGTTGATAGTGACTGCAGAGAGCTGTAATGCATTATCATTGTGCTTGAACTATGATAGCTCACTCGCGCTAATCAGCAAAACTGTCCTGACACTGCTGCTCTCACAGTCACTAGCCACTAGTGACCAAAACTGTGCTGGACACTCTGCTGGCTCAGGCACTGGTGACCAAAACTGTGTCAGGCACTCTGCTGGCTCAGAGTGACTTTGTGCTAGCTGGACACGCAGCTCAGGCACCAGTGACCTGCTTGTTCAGTCACGAGCTGGACACTCTGCTGGCTCAGGCAGTATGACTGTGCTGGACACTCTGCCTGTTCAGTTACTCATGACCGAAACTGTGTTGTAGGTTTGAGTCACGCAAGGACTGCTTGAAAAGTTTACCAGAGTCTCGGCACATGTCCCCATTCAGGCTCGTCTGTTAGAGACCCACTTCTTGCATGTCTTGTTCTGTGTACTCGGAGCTGCAGCCTCATGCTAGCTCGTGTGACGGTGTCAGTTAATCAAGGGCTAGGGACCTTCCGCCAGAATGCACGACAGGCAGTTTTAGATATCTAACGGGCAAAGTGGACATTAGCCTTAGGGGTTAATAACACATTTCTTGTTCCCAGATTTCCTCCTGCTTCGACATGCGTCTTCATATGTTTCTCAGCTCTGACAGATTCGAGATCTATAGCGCCACGAGGTAAAGAAAATAACCTTAAAACGAGATCACTTTATTACGACCATGCTTAAAAAAGGAAAAATATTAGCTACGATTGATTTTTCTTGAACCAGAGTGTTGAATGGTAAATATTCTTCAGAAAACAATTAAGAAGGATGAAAGTCTCTGTTCGTGTGCAAGCGTAGGTCCCACTGTTTGTACAGGTGCAGCAAACGATTACACGGATTACTTATGGATGAAGCAAATTTTCCAACTGATATAAAGCTTGAATAATTAAAGCAGTTTGCAGAGTTCAGCAAATTGGATATGTAAATTAGGCAACAAGAGAAACAAGACTTTAAAATTTAAAAATATGTGACATGCTCTGGCAAAAGTAGGACTTGTCCATTGTCGCTAGTGATCCTTGTTATTGGTCACCTGGGTTAGCCAACTGCCGTGCTAGGTGGGATCTTATGGTACTGTCTTCGAAAGCAAAATGTATAATTTGGTAATTGGGCCTCAACATTGCATAGGTTCTGATCCACTTGACCACACGAAAAAAAGATGCATGTGTGAATACTGCGCATTGCCAAACATTTGTCATGTTGTCAAAACTGACAAGGGGTCTCCAGAATTCCTAAGAGAGGGTGACAAAGTGCTAAGTGTTCTCACCTACACACCTCAAACCAGGTGAAAATTTAATTCACATCATTTTGAAATTACGTCTCGATTTTGCTTCGCATTTTTAAACAGTTCTTTCTTCCGTTTCAGATTTGCACAGTAATCTAAATCAACAAATGCAACATTCACCTCAGTTTTACTCAGGGATTATAACAGAGGATTCAGGCAGAAAGGTAGGTTGAAGTTTTCTTGTGCGCTGTATCCCTTCTCATGCCAATTTTAGACGATTCTCGAAATTCGCAGATCTGCGCACTTCCGCCGAAATTGCAACCACAACCTCTATCTGAAACCAGCTGACGTGACACAATCCATGATTCAGCAATGTTCGACTATGACGCAACGTTGTCGAAGTCGCTGTCGTGGGGTTCTCTGCATCACGTCATTCAGTTTCTGACCGAGGTTGTGTTTGCGATTTCGGCGGAAGTGCGCAGATCTTTCTCGTTTACGTCAATTGTCTATAGGCCATTTCTTCGGTTGGTGACAGTTTCTGGCACGACCTTGGCAGAGACCAAGGTATAGGTTTTGATCTGCTTGACAACGACACACCAGAAGTCACTGGTTAATGGTATTGAGTAAGCACCACACGAAAAAGAGGCATGTGTGAATACTGCGTATTGCCAAACGTTCATCATGTTGTCATGCCAAACTGGTAAGGTAGTTGTCAAAACTGACAAGGGGGTCTCCTGAATTCCTAAGAGACGGTGACACTAGCCATGGCATTTCCTCACCATAATGAGGTGGGAATGCAGGGAGAAACCCCTCCGAGCAGAGACAACGTATGCTGTCACTGTCTTATGGAAGTTCTTCACTTACGTCACAACGGTCACATGACTGCAAAGAATCGGCCATGTTGGCCATCAAATGGCTGGCGATGACATCAAAACTGTCATGTCATGACATTTTGACATCACGGTCTGTCTGTTGACGCTGTGTTCATGCCGTGATGTCACTTGACATTTTGACGGCCGGTATGGCGGCATTATGACGTCACGTGAAGAACCTCTATAGGCACCGTACAGCTTGGAATAAACAAAACAGTGTGAATTACACGTACATTTACACTGTGCTGAAAAAGGAAAATTTCGCAACCTGCGCTTAACAGAAGTGTCAATTGGCATTTTGATTGTTGTAAGCGTAGAAAAAGGAACTTTGCATACTCCTGCACATCATATTACCTAATAGGGCAAACAGGAATTGACCTGCAGTTATATGACATTTCCTCTCAAGTCCTATCTTTCTCTAATCTGTAACTGGAGCCCTGACCATAAGCCATGACAATAAACATGCCACTCCCCGTTTTCACAAACGTTTTCGTGTTATATTCCACATCGCCATTACGTGCTTCCAGAATATGAAAATGCCTGGGGCTCAGTTTTCAGTATAGACGTTGCTCGCGGCTTGCAAAGGCATCGAGAGTCCATTCTGAGCTGCAGTTCTGCATTGCCGCAGAGAAATTACATTATATATTTGAGGTCGAATATAACTGCAACAAGAAACCTTGAATGAAATTGTGGCAAAAAATCCATGCCCAGTTCATCTATATTGATTTGTGACCTTGGCCTTTCATGGAACTCTCCAACAACAGGGACTATTGTGGTCTTGGTGAGAGTTGCAGATCGAAGACTTGTGGATCCCTAAGTTGACTGGTTTTGTCTCCTATCTCTAT
This sequence comes from Notospermus geniculatus, assembly GCA_002633025.1. Classification (NCBI taxonomy): domain Eukaryota; kingdom Metazoa; phylum Nemertea; class Pilidiophora; order Heteronemertea; family Lineidae; genus Notospermus; species Notospermus geniculatus. The sequence goes on along the minus strand of NMRB01000766.1, from coordinate 228,456 downwards.
GGAAACACGATAAAGGGATAGGAAACTAGTCAAAGTAAGGTTCCATAAAGTCCTCAGGCTTCGAAGTCTAATGTTGAAACTTGGGGTGTCAGAGTGGTGCAGTGCTCAGTGGATGTCCAGGGGTACCAGGTTCGATCCTTATAGTCAGACCCATTGGTCATAAAGATGATGCGAAATTTCCTCTTGTTTCCTCCTGCGGCACAATATTGTCGAAAGAGCTGGTATTTGGCATTAACATGTAGTTCTCAATTCAATATTTTCAAAAAAGCAATGCAAAATATCAAATTTGTTCTGCATTATATGATTGTTGCCAATTCAAATCTCAATTTGTTGATAGGATAAAAAAGTAGCCATCTCAATCTAGATTGTGGACAGCTAGAAATATTATTTTATTTCTGCTGCAAAAGATACCATATCAATTTGTAACAGGATATCTCCACATATACACGTAGCCTTCATATTTTTTTGAAGCCACAAACTCTACACACACAATTTAGCTCAGAGGCAAAATGTTCACTGTTGTTCTGCTGATGTCATGTTTTGTAGGAAAACTGTTGGTATGCATTTGAAAAAGTGAATTTCCACACCGTACCTTCTGCCTCGATTGTAGTATGTTGGGTTTTTGTCATTTTTACCAAAGAAAAGTCATCCGTGTTTGCAGAGACAATTGGATTCGTCGCTGAGAGTTTGAGGGAGGAAGTCATATTTTTTTGCATGTTTCTGACATGTCTCTTGTTGGAATCGGACAATGGAGTTTACCGAAGCCCTTAGGCAGACATGAATCTTGTGATTTTCTCGAGAGCCCATGCTGTATAGGAGCTACTTTTGCCCACCTCCGTTGCCTCATTGCTCACGTCAGAAACATATCGCTCCAACTCGAAGCCTTTGTTAGACAAGTTTGTCTGTTAATTAGTTGTGGAGTCTCGACGCTGTGCACGGCGTGCTCCGAGGGGAATTGGACCAAAGAACGGGAACATTGCAGAAAATGTCCAAGCAGGGAATGATTTTCCGTCTGCTTCTGCAGGTTGGCGACTGCCTTTGTTTCGGTTTTCTGACAAGTTTGTGCAGGCTGTGGGGTCAGGAGACGCTATATATCTACCGGCTTATCATGGCTGGGGACTCAGTTGTCTTTGGCCGTGAATTGGTGATCATAGGTGAAGGCCCAGCTGTGCCCAGGGCCTGGCAATTCATTTCCACACCTTCCATCGATGCTGTTGGGTCTCTGCAATCAGGGTTCGTACGCCCCCTAACCGGGAATGTCCTTGAAAAAAAAAGTTGGTCTTGAAAACCCTAAAATGTCCTTAGATTTCAAAGGTTACCCTTAAAAACTGCAGAAAAGTCCTTAAATTTTGAATAAAGCTTTTGAACAGTTTGTTTGTTGCCTTTTTTCCCTAAACTGAAGAAGTTACTTGTGTTTTCTCAAGATTCTACCCCGACCAGGGCGCTATCAACCCCCCCCCCCCCCCCCCCCCACACACACACACCCGGCCATGTTTAGGCTATTGGTTTTTAGAAGGTCCACTAGTTTCACTTTTCCCTGTGCACTGTGTTATTATTGTACGTGGTCTAGGNGTTCGCCCACGGTGCGTGGACGTCACGTCACGTCACGCACAAGAGACGCGTGACATACTCGTACCATATGCAATGAATTGAAGCGTACCTTTCGTGTGACGTACGTGGAAGGTACGTGGATAAAGGTAGGTCAATTGTGCAACGTACTGTGTGTGGTTAATAGGCATCCTTGGAGCGTATCATGCAGGTTCTTGAGGTACCACCATGACCACAGGGGCAGGAGCGTACCATGGGGATAGAGATTGTAAAGCTTTTCACATGTGCTTAACGACTGGACTTCCTTCAACTCCATAGAAAATTGTAATAGCAGTTAAAGTTGACATATCTGCTTCCTTCTGTGCCCCAAATCCTCATTTTATGGCAGCTTTATTCCACACAAAAAACGAGTCCAGTACCCCTGTAATACCAATGCATTATCACAGTGTAAATGGTTCCAGCTGCTTCTGAACCCTTGGGCCTAGACTGGAATTACAACACAATTATCCCATGTAGCCAGCTTGCAGGATAAAAAAGAGCTTAGAGCAATTTTGAGACTTGTGTTTTTGTGGTCCCATGGGGTGGACTCAATGGGGGTTTTGTCATAAAAACACACATTTTTTACACTCCGTTGGTTGGTGTGCCCCAGGTGTTGCTATACTGAGTGTGTTGGTCCCTGCCTTGGCAGTTTTTAAGGAGGACCACTGGAAAAGGTCCAAAGTGTCTTAACTAAAAAAGGTGGATATTCAAATGGAGGTAACTTTTTGCATACACCGCCAGAGACAGCCAGTGCTGGATTTGAGGACCAGTGAAGTGAGACAGGTGCAGACATTTCCGTGTGAGGTAGGCAGTGATAGCTCAGGCAGTTGTGTGCATGTAGGTTTTGATCATTTGAGGGAAGGGACAAAAAAACTTCCTGATTTGGCTGTCGTCCTCAGGACAAACATCAGTATGTTGTGTAGGTTACATAGAAGTGCGAAAATATCACAAGGTCACGCCGTTCATGGGTCTAACTGACGTGACAGAATAGCGCTGTATGAATTATTTCTGAAAATCATCGCATGCTCGGTCTATTTCAGTCTTTATGTCATTGTCTATTTTCTAAGCATAAATAACTCATTTGTTTCTCTTGGCTTACAATCGATGACTGCCTGCAGACGTCACATCGATGGGAAAGGAATGTTTTGAGCAGCATAGCCCAGATTTCTCTGCCATGTCTGCTCATCCTCAAACAGTCGACGTTGATTTTGCTTTTGAGCGAATTTTTTCCGGTGGGCCAACAAATCTGTAAAATTGACTGAAATTCTGAAATTTGGAGCAAATCATTGAAATTCACCACAGATTTCAATGTTTCTAGCACAGTGCACCCCCTCTTTTCCCAAATTCTGGATCCGCCCCTGTATTGGACCCAAAAAGTTGATTGCTTACTCCCCCAGCACTATTCTGAGTAATGCATTGCTCGTTGACTTTTCAGAACCTTCCTTGGTAGATAGAATTTTGATTCCAAGGCACTTGATAAACTCTAATTTAGGACAGCACATTGCCTTTGCCATTAGTGAAATTGCTGTTGATCTAGATTTTTTGCATGCCGCAGTCCTGCTACTACTGGGACTGTTCCTTTGTATGACTATGCACACGGTAGTCTGTAGTTTCCGGAATGCTGGAAAGCTGGAAACCTGGAAATATGGAAAGTACCGGAAAGTATGGAAAGTTTATTAAATCCATTAATTGATCACTTTTTGTCATTTTTTGTGCTGTATATAAAGCTGGTGATCACTCACTTTCAACCAAACCCCAAATCCTAACCTCCATCTGCCCGATATTCGATAAAAACCGAAAGAGTGCCTTTCTGGGCCAAGTGCCATTTGCTCAGTTCTCATTTTATAGACACCCAGTTGAACAAGGTGAGATCAGACAGGGAAACAGGATATGAAGCCTGCAGGCCTTCTTCCACTGAATGTGTATTTGCATAAATAACGGGTTTCTAAGGTGAACACATAGGCCTAGCTTTCTACTGGACTCGAACCCTCGCATTTGGCATCAGTCATCAACACATCATGCTAACATCAACTCCAAAACAACCACCAGTTCTCGTATGACACCCATGCTCTCTTAAACTGAATGATACTCAATGATCTGACGAGGCCTATAGGTGAACTGAAGTGATATGCAGGTCACACACAGATAAGCTCAATTGCAGAGGTCAGATGGTTTCATCTTACTGTACTACAAGTGGGGCAAACCAAAAACGCTGTGTACCTCCTTCCTATTCTGTGTTGCATGTTGTCAGTCTGGGTCACACACATTAACCTGATCATCGTTGGGTAGGCCTTCAATAAAACTTCAATGCTGCGTTTTCAGCAACTTCAAACACCACCAAGAACGTTCCATCGGGATATTCCAGATTTTATACTGAACCTTTGGAATTCCCCACACTTTCCAGCTTTCCAACATACTTTCCAGCATTCCAGCTTTCCGGAAACTACAGACTACCTATGCACACCACTATACTATTGAATTTGCCTGGCATATAAAGTTGAAGCCTGCCATCCTGCATGGCACATATTTTGCCTAACAGCTACAACTATTAGTTCCGTACATATCTATCTAATGGTTATTCAAGTTATTCAGACTATCCCCTGCCCGCATAAAATGTAACAAACACTGTTCGTGGGCATGTTTTATGCATTGTTAACCCTGTGCATGACCAGGAGGGGGTTAAACTGAGCATGTAGGCAATCTATATATGAAATATTCAATCGGCCTGTGGACTGTTTGATAATCAGAACCTGATTGTGTTCCAAGCCCACGTTGAAGTATTTACCATGTATTTACAATGTATAGGTCTTCTGTCCCATTGATGTTGTCTCGAATGAGGGCAGTTGAACCCATTGCCCCTCTCTCTTCATGAAAAAAGCCAGGGAAATTACCATAGCCGAAATGTTCAGCCTTCAATAGCAAATTTAGCTTAGGATTACTTGTCCTGTAAACCCAGGCCAATCCTTCCTTCACATGATCGTTTTGTTGGCCTGTGTAGACTTTTAACCCTTGCCTGATCCTAACAGAAAAGTTTGGTGGATGACTGTGGTAAGTCTAATCCAGCCGAAGTTATGGTTTGCAGTGTGGACACTTTCTTTGGACCTGCAGATCTCTCGACATGATCCATAATGGCTGATTTCTGACATGATAACCAGCAGTGATACGCAGGAAGCCCTACCTTCTTTCATTCGCTGATCTGTCGTTTGATACGTCAGACTGGTCTCAGTTGCCCGGCCTTATAATACGGACGGACTGCAAAAAAATCATCACCCCTTAGCAATCGGCCAAATGGAACATAACCGTGTGCTGATTGCGATCACCTTCTGAACACGAGATGTCGATCGTGCCTTGCTGCTGGCCAAACCTGGTCTGTGTATCAAATCTGCCAACTGAACTATCGCCATATCAGTGAAACTGACTTGGTCTGTCACTTTGTCAGACAAAGCATCTGCCATTCTGATTTCCCTCTGAAAGGTAGGCTGAGTTTTCCAATATAACGCATGTCCTGTGGGACCGTTGTCTACAAACTACCCAAGTTCTTTCCAGCACTGGGATGCGGTATGACTCCGAATGTGATGCGAGATAGGAAAACCCTTCACATGTCTGCAGCCATGGCAAGGCCCGTGATCCCATATGAATTTCAGGAGGTATTGACAACAAGGAATCTTGGTTTGGAAAGCCGCAACACACAGCAAGCCAGGCATCTCTGACAAGCCTTTCAACCAATCCTTGGGCTTGTAACTGGAGTCTTCCATGGTAAGACAAGGAGGCCTGTCGAGGCTGATGTCATGTCATTTCAGAAAGGCGATTCGACAGAGGCAAACTGTCACTACAGTGTCTTTGGTCACAGACAAAAAATTGAGCCTGTGGCCCTTTTCTCTGTTGAGAGAGATGATGAAAATCATGTTCAAGAACGAATTTCGGACTCTAGCTGTTTTCGTCACAAGGATGGCTCACGTACTGAAGAACCAAATGATGCCTTTGAAGTTATCAGTACATCAATGACTTGGACTAGAGGCAATACCTAAGGCATCTTCTGCTGCATCCATTCGTCTCTCTGCCTGTTTACCATTGAAGCTCGAGTTAGCGAGGGAAACTAGGGATGGATGTCTGGGCTTGCTGGCTCCAGACCGTTCAACCTGCTTTGTTGAGCTAAACCGAGCATTCCCGCTGAGACGTGGAGCCTGAAGGCTCTTGCTCCTAGCAACCTGGATCCCTCAAGACAAGATTGACTTTCTGGCGTTCTACATTCTCTGACCTGTGAAAGGTTTCTTATGGATCTAGCTGACATTGTTTTGGGTTTGGTTCAGAAGTAATGCACCATACATGTATATATCTGCTTCCTGATTGGTACATGTACTTTGCAACTTTTGGAGACCAATCAGTGTTTTTGCCAGGGATTTTTTAAAGGGGGGGGGGGACAAAGAGAAAATTTGACAGAATTCTTGGTCAGAAACACAAATTTTGACTATTTTTAGCTCAGCTGACCAAAGGTCAGCAGAGCTAGTAGAATAAGTATTCAGTGGCGTCACGTGTCAGTCCGTCACCCCGTCCGTCAAACTATGCCCGACGTTTTGTAGCCATAATAGCTAGAGACTTCAAATTTCATCTGAAGGTAGCCCTGGGTGAACTCTCCTCGGAAACAAAAAATTAGCGCGATGTGACACATAGTAAGCTCTCCAGGGGGCGTTTCCCTTAAAACGAAATATGGCGATATCTCAGGCCCAATGATATATCTGTATACAAAAGTGACAGGACAGATAGGATTATATTTTCTACATCAGTTCAAAGGGACATTAATGTCAGATCTGTTCACCAGGGGGCGGTATTCAATGAAATAAAAAAACAGGGGTATTTGAATTTCCCGCACTTTGAAGTTCCAAATTATGCATGAGTAACTCAGTACCTGGTGTCCTGTCCCACATAGCCAGTGGTAACACTGATACAATGTTGAACCTTACATGAAGCTGATAAAAATGGCCACTGTGCTTTTCATCACTTGAGAAGTTCAACATGCTGTTATAGCCTAACTAATCTTTCATCAGGTAAGGTAACATACTTCAACTCATTCTTTTATGTGTGGCAATAGTCTCAATGCCTAATTGGTAATTTAATTGGTAATTTAGGTCATTCAAATAGTTATATTTGAACAGTCTCTGTGAGCATGCATTGACTGTGTTGTGGTCTCACTACCAGTGGTGACATCCAGGCAACCCAGTAGCTTTACCCTGTTACCTGGAGCTATGTTGATATTCATATCAGCATCTTCTACTGTATGCAGGGCTTGCAGTACCATTGGAAACACTGCTATTTTACTTAACGTGCCTTAAATCATGAAATTCATGACTTTGAATTTAAAGTTAGGGGACAGTTTTCAGGCAAGAGCATGTGCACCTAAAAATCAATATTGTCAGCTGAGCGCATCGCCCATGGGCGACTTGTTGACTTTTTAAGGAGGGGACATACCCCCTGTACCACCTCTGGTGGAAACACTAGAACTGGGTGCCTTTGCTCCAAAAATGCTAGTCCTGTCTTGGCCGAGTTCCCTTCAAATTATGCTAATAGATGTGGCTTGCACAGATGATTTCATTGAGATTCCAGATTGTGTACTACCAGCCATGCCAGCTTCAGCTGTCTCCTCTCCAGGTTTACCTTGTTCCCTCCAGTGCTTCTAAGGACGACCATCTTGACTCCGTTGATTCAGACCAGGGTTGCTCTGATCAACCTATCCGATACGAAGATCACCTACGTCATCTTGGTTGATGGTTCTAGAAGAACAGGGAAGACCCTCCAGTGCCCATCTTGATTCTGTCGGTTCAGACATGTCAGACCATGCCAGGGTCACACACATGCCTGCCGTGTGGATTACATGCGGAAAGGTGATCTTCCCTCGCTCTCGAAGGGCAATTTGCCAGTGCTGGTTTCCTGACGACCTAGCCAAATACCAATGCTCTAATGACTTCCCAAACATAGCTTTCAAAGCTTAGTTGCCCATGGAGAGCCAACTTGCACTAGAAACTCTTACATGGAGTGGCGCCTTAGGTTTTGAGTGATGGCTATGGGACTACATTACTAGAAGTATGAAGAAGAGGGTACGCACCAGTGCTGTAAGGGCCATGTTCACCGTTCAGTGACCTTTGTATCCTTAATGACCGCACTGTGGGTCAGATTATCAAATCATACTCAATTTGCCTTAAGGTCGCAAGGCGTTAACACCAAAAATTTTTGACGCGATATCAATATACACAGTCAGGAAGTTATCGAGTCGTACTGAATAACCCTTAATAATTTAAAACTAAAAAAGTGCCGCCATTATTCGTGGCATAATCGAGAGTCATTGAATGACAGGCAGACAATAGGGGGACCTAAATACGATAGGCGGCATTAACCCAGTTGCTTTTGAAAAATTAATGAATCAAGCAAATTTGGTTTAATTCTGCCTCAGGTATCGTGAGAGGACGATACTGTTTCCTCAACACACAAACCACCGTCTTACAATCTCATGGGGAACTTTTCAATGAAATTTCGGAAGTGGGTATAATATAAACCCATGTTGGGAAGATTCAATACTTTGGCAAATACCTTCCTGCCCCTGTCGTCTCTGTAGTGTGTTTCAAAATTGAAGAAAGTGCGTGGGGAATTTTGGCTGTTTTGTTGTCAAGCTATGAAGGATCACCACATGTGAGCTGGGTTACGTTGACCGTAACCAACCTGAGCTCTCTTTACAGAACTCACATCACCTGCAATGGACTGGCTATTTTATACCCATGATGTTGCCGTGTATTCTTCCACGTGCACTTCCCCGGTGGCCATCTTGGATTGTTGTGTTTTAGATGACATACAGTAAAATCCTACCAGAAGAAGCGGTGTTCTAGCCAGGCCAATTTCACAGGGCGGTACCACCCTGTTCAAAATTCAGAGGTCATTTTACCACCCTGTTCAAATTTTTACCACCCTGTTTAAAAATGTAACTTACAATGTGCATTTTCTATTACACTGTTTAAATTTCACTCCCACCCTCAGCGTTTGAAAATGCAGGGCCTTAAAATCGTAGGAAATGCAGTCATCCCACCCTGTTTGGAAAAATTTCTGGCAATAACACTGTGAAGTGCGAATGTGCCTTTGCAACACTAGGCTTCATTGCATGGCCATATCCACCGCAGCCAGAAAGATGGCTGCTGGAGAAATGAGAAACTGGGACAAGCTCAGGCGAGGCCAGCATTATTGTGAGGTTTTGACATACTTGCAGATATTTCTCTCTGGGATGCTGTATGAAGAGCAGGTCCAACGGGGGTTGAACCTGGAACCTCAGAGGTGACAGGCGCCAATGCTGTCTTCTTTGCATCACTCTGAAAGCCAAACATGGGTGGCTTTTGGAGCTCCTGAGCCTATAGAGGTTCTTCACGTGACGTCACAGCTCCAAATATCCGCCATATTGGCCGTCAAATGACGCAACGTCACAGCATCAACACAGCGTTTTTGACGTGGTAATGTACGTTGTCGGCATTCATCGGACCTCTTCTACACTGTTCTAAGCAACCCGTATGGACGATTCGCTTTGTTTTCAACATGGTTTTCACACCAGACCAACTACCTATGCTCAGAAACTATGAGGTAAAGTGATTTGTTGAGTTGTATGCTCCCAGTGGTCTGTACCGGCCGCTGAATGTTCGAACCGAGAACAAGATGGCAGCCTCCGGGCTTCATTTTGACGGCCAGTATGGCGGCCGTGTGACGTCAGTGAAGAACTTCTATAGTCATGGTTTGAGTTCAATGTACTAAGCTGATGTCATGTGTCTGTATGAATACAGGTCATTTGACTCAGCTTAGTAAAGGTCTTCATGGTTCTATCCAACCCACATTTGCCATTTTAAAACCATCTAATTATAGGGATAGATCTGTTTTGGTGTGTGGTTTCTCCTTTTGAAAAGTAACGCTTGCCTGTTGGTTACTTGTGTGTTATTGAAAATAGCTTTCTATAAAGCTGGTGACTGGTAGTAGGCATGTACACTGGTGGACAGAAATATTAAGATATTTTCAAAATTCTAAGTCATTTTCCTCTTATGCCTTCCTTTTGTCTCGAACCACTAATTATTTTGAAAGTGTCATAATATTTCTGTCCACCAGTGTATATGGAAATCTCAGTGAGGTCATCTCTCAGCCATGTCAGTGAGAAATTACTTCATCTCTGCGTTGTCCATGACAAGGCTGCACAGACATGATTTTCCAACCTTGCAGACATGAATTTTTGTGTCTGAAGATTTCAGGCGTAAGGATTTGTGTTCAGTAAGATTTGTATGAAAGATAAATGTTTTTCTGGGACTTCGCTCATCACGACCTTGTAAGTTTTCTGTTATGTTTGAAAGATTGGATATTAAGTTTAGACTTGGTTGCCTTGGTAATGAGTCAACAAAACCATAGGTCTCAAACCCTGGGCTTCGGGAAGGAAAACTAGTAAACTTTAGACACGTATAAACAAACAACCATTTGAATAGCAGGTGATGAAAACACCCTTCTTTGGATTGAATTTTCCCCCTAAAAATCCATCATTATCGCCCTGGTAAAGTATGGAAGAAGCCATCTCAAGCTATCAAGTTCCTCGCTTGCACAGGGTCTTTTACCTTGCCCTTGCATAGAGGCAAGGTACTTGGTAACTTCCATGGGACGGACGTGTCGAGTCACGGATGATCCCATCAGGCCCGGTCTGGATTTGAACCCAGGACTTGCCGCTTGCTAAGCCATGTAAGCAGACACCACTAGCAGGACACCCCTTCTTTGCCCGAGGGAGCCATCACACACGTGCAGCTTTGGAAGGCTCACGAATGAATTTCTCTGTAGTGTTGTCGGACGACCAGGTTTTATAACGAACCCACATGCGATGCGAACACGTAGCACTCTTCGGGGAAATCATTGCGTCCTGTGGCACGATGACTCACAAGCTATGGAGGGGTAGTTTCAATTTGCTGGGAGTTGTGGATTGATTGGGGTCCTGTCGTTTTTTTTCTGGGACATACATGTACACCTAGAGTGGATGCATTCTTTCATGAAATGGACATATGATTGTTACACGTTAGGTTAAGGTTGGGTTATTTCCTCAAATCAGCTTTTTCTCATTATTTGCTCCTTGAATCTGAATTCAATTCTCTGACAACCATTCCATTTCTTCCACTTGAAAGAGTTGTTTCCCTATAAATCCCTTGCCGTCAATTTTAGCAATGTGCCCCACCCCCAGTGCTGCATAGATGAGACAACTGGACTCTTCAACAAGAGAGAATGAAGGAACGAAATCACTAAGTGTTGTACGGTAGAATTCTCAAAGGTGCAGCCAATGCTGTTTCTAGCACAAGCACCACTCTTGCACAGAGTTCAGGATGCCAGGTTTCTCGAGTTGAAAATTTCACTGTTCCATCCCCTGCTCTTGTACACCTCTTGCCGTGTTTGCAAGCCACTTCATCTGACGACCAACCATCTGGGGCCCGTGCTCCAGCAACTTTACGAGCGAAGGATAGCGTGGCGTGTTCCCACCGAGCTAGTTGGAGCTTTGTTTTTGCATGGACAAAGGCAGTTAGCACGGCATGCTAATGCTGATGCTGTAATATTATTGATATCAGCAGGGAGGGCTATTAATTAAACATGAAGCTGCCTGTATCATCCTATTATGGTCCTTTAACACAGGCTTCTGAGAGTGACACCAAACATCACACTCTCTATGTTCACACATCGTTTTTCGCATGAAAGCTGCATGGTAGCACCCCCCCCCCCCAAAAAAAAATCATGGACATAAAACTAGCAAGATGAGGTAGCACAGATAGAGAGATTGCTGTAGGCCAATGTGTGTACCAGCTTAACATCCACAACCTGTAGGCCTAAGTTGGACCTTCCTCATGGTGTGCTGCTCTTCAATCTCACTGTCAGTCCAGAAGGAAAGGAGCAGCGGGTTCTACCCTGAACGAGGCATGGATTTCAGAGGCCCCAGACCCACAAATCCTTCAAGACATACCATGCAATCAGCAATGCATGTGAAAAATAGTCTTTTCTAGAGTTTCAGATTGTAAAGTTCCACTTGAAAAAGACCCCGGTTGGGGTCGAAAATTCGTGAATTCTGGAGATTGACTTCTTGCTTATTATCATTTTGTGTGTCAATTTTGTGCTATTCTTTATCTTGAAAAATAGGGAAAAGAACTTTTAGTCCAAGCCCAGTTTTGGATTATTAGCTACATGTACCGGTAGACAGACATTGGAGTAGGCCTGCACAATGTCTGTTGAAATGCCTGAAAGGTGAGCTTTCTACCTTTCTAAATGAATATCAAATATTGAATCACTCAAACCACACCTTTTAGTGGTGGTATTAAAAATTTCGATCTTGTACTTGGTACCCTTGGTACACTTGTTGAGTTTTTAATTAGCAGTGCCTCAGTCCTCTTTCTTAATGAGGTTAAGCTGTTTTCGATAAAAGGTGTGTCCCCTTGTACTTTTACCTTGGCTTTGGGCCAGTGCTGTCAATCCCCCTGTTGTCCTCTCCAAATCTCTAGATTACATCAAGTTTTGGACATTACACATAGTTACATCATGAGTATTGAGTCCCCTTGTGGGCGTACTGGCTATTATTCCCTTCATCCTGTTTCTTTCATCGGGCATTCCACCCTTCGGCGTGTTGGGTCACTCGACCCAATCCTTTATTCTTCCCTGCTTGTGTTGGCACTGGGGCGCTCAATTGAATTGGCTGAATAAGCGTTAACCCTCCAGTTTCTGAACTATGTAAAGCACACCCAGAACAAGTAGAGTTTCTCATGGAGTCACTCAGGCCTTGGACACAGGGCAGTATGTTTCTGCCTGTGGTCTGTTGTGCGGCTTGCAAGAATGAATGCAATGCCTGTGGAAAGTGTGCAAGCACAGGAAACTGCTGCAGTGAGTTCAGACTTTCATTGACACACCCAGTTGCACTGCAAGTACGGTAAAAGATGTAAATGTCCTCTTATCCTATGGAATCAGCGTACCCAGTATCTACATGTAGGGAAATGGCTGCCTATAACAGTGTAAGGACTGTATGCTAGGGTTGGACTTGAGCCTGAAGTATAGCTGAAGTAGAATTTCTCTATGCTTGAAGCATTGAGAAAAGTTGGACTTTAAGGGCTAGGTCCACTCACCAAATTTTCCAATCCCACTTTTCTGAAATGTCAAATATCTTTAAAACACTACAGTCTTTTTACTTTGCATCTACACCTAAATTATCAGACGGACAGTGCAACAACTAAAACGACAAATTAGTTTGTGGTCGATCCACTCATTAGCTGAAACAAAGGGTACAGCTTTCGGTACATAATGCCGCCTTATTACAAAGAATCAAGAGACTATCTTCTGTATACCAGTAACTTTGGTTTGTATCTACACGTTAATGAAGTCAGAATTCCAAAATTCGTTTTCATTGTTGAGAAAATCTCATTTTTGTGAAAATTTTCTCAAGCTATGCCCTTTATTGGAGGTTTGACCATTCCAGACATGAGCAATAACAACAATTGACTGAGTATGGTAACTCAATGGGCTTGTATTGTGGAACCAAGCAGTCCTGGAATTCTATTCAAATGTCAGGTATGCCAGGGAGGCTTACATCATAATGCCACTGTACATTCTGAATAGGAGTGGGCCTACCAGTATGCAGTGCATTGAGTTCAGAGGGTTTAGTCTAGAAACCCTTTGCTTAGGACTGACATTCAAGCTGAAAATTATATTGAGAAAAATAAGCATTTTCATCAGTTTTCAAAACAAATTTTGAAATTCTAACTTCATCAACGTGTAGATACAAACCTCAGGTTACAAGTACACAGGAAATAAACTCTTTGTTTTTTGTGATAAAGCCACATTATGTACCGAAAGGTGCACCATTGTTTTAGCTAATTAGGGCATCAGCTGGTGACAAACTCCACATTTTTGTTTTTCCACTGTCCATCTGGTACATTTGGTGCAGCTGTAGTTCAAAATGGCCAGGGCATTTCAAAGATATTTGACATTTTTAGAAAACAGGACTCTGAAAATTTGGTGAGTGGACCTAGCCCTTAATGAAAGTCTGGGTGAAGTTCGACTCTAGCATATGGCCCTAAAAGTCAGTAAGGTTAGGGTTAGGATTAGGATTAGGAGTAGGCTTTAGGGGTCGGGTAGGGGGCCAGGTATCAAGGGTTGTGGGAAAGGGGTCAGGGGTTAGAATTCAGAGTGGGTGACATTCATTTTCACCACTTCAGCACAACTACATTAGACCATACATGCCATGGGTGCAGATTTTATGACTTATGAATAAAAAAGAGTCTATTTTGTGTCTTTCAGAGTGAAAGTCCAACAAGAAAAAGACGGAAACTCTCACAAAATGTCATCGACCTGACAACGTCACCGAGTCCACCCCCAGTGGTGCGGGCGTGGCCGGAACAAGTCCATCACCAAGTAGTCCAACATGTCGTCGATCAGAACTCACGGCCGCGGCGACGGAGCACGACGCAACGGCGGATCTCCACAGACAGATGCAATACACCGAGAGGGAGAGGGAGGTGAGTGAATTTTGGGGTCCTTATTTCAACCGTTCAAATCGTGGGGATGTTGGGAATGTGTCATAAGACTCAGCTTTAGTTTGAAACTGGTCACATCTGTTGTAAAGACACCTCAATAAAGGCCCGAATTTCTCAGTCTAAAGGCCCAGCGTCAACCAGGCTACATACAGTTTGGACAGTTTGTGATTCGGTCAGACCCAAAACTAGGGTTTCAGCAATTGTGACCCGCTGGCAAAAGCAGACGCATGTCGCTCATAGCTTGGTAGGTTGAGACCAAATGTTTGTCAGTTTCAGTATTGTCTGTCTGTTATGAAATCTGAAAGAATCTGTTTCTTCCATTCTCTCCTGGTGTCATCTTAGTTCGTTGAGGCTCACCTTCTGAGCGACATGGGTCTGCTTTTGCCGGAGCGGGTCACAATTTATGGTACAAGTTGACCCGATGCTAGGGTTCAGACAAGTTGGGACCTTAAGGAAACTGGCTTGTTGGTAGATGTATTGATCTGTCCCTGGGTGACAAAAAGAATATGACTTAATTATGCGAGTATCCACATCCATAGATTATACAGAAACCTCTCTTTCATGGACGCTTCTTTTAGAAGAACACCTTCACTCAGGGATGTCAAATGTCAATTCGCATAAAGCAAAAGTTGGTCGTCACCCAGTTTACAAGGTCATTTTGTTTTGGGGCTACCGGTACTACGTTTTATGTTTAGGCTAAATCTATCCCAAGCTGTGACAAAAAAATGTGCGAACGCTGTAAGGAAAGAGGTTGCCAAGCTTTGATGAATTTCTCACCTGGAATTGTGTTAATAGGTGTGCGTATTATCACAAGCCATTTCCAAGGACAAGGCTTTGAGCTTGACGAAAAAAAAACTAAGACTCTTTTGCACAAAGTTCACTGAAATGACTAAAAATAATGTCCTGATGTCATGCTTCAATCAATGCTTTCTATTGCAGGCGGTATCATAATAGATGGTATTTCACAACCCCTTTTATAATCGACTCCTGATGTAACATACAGGATCTCCCTTTTCTTGTTTCCTTGAACACGAAAAGTGATTCATAACGCCCACAGTTGTATCATTCGGTGCAGTTTGCACCAGTGCTGCCATCTGTTCAACCTGCAATGAACTAAAATCTGTGTGATTTCTTCTTTTCATGTCTGATTTGTCAACTAGTATCAGGTGGATATTGATGATGTATACCCTCTGGTATTCTTTAGTATCCCAGTGTTAAAGAATTTTAGTTGAGTTTGTTGCTGTTTATCCAAATAGATTGACTTGGAATGGATGCCGTATAGATTGATTCAGTGATTCAGGATAAAAGTGTAGTTTCAGGTCATTAGGACAGATGGCAGCACCAAACTGTTGGGTCTCACTTTTAACCCTTCAAGCTCAACAGCAACCCCTACACAATTGTAGAACCATGTTGATTACAATTTTACCTGTATTATACGTAGGTTATACATGTACTCTAATCCAGAGTTATCGGGACCAGACGATAGGCCCATGATAATTCTGTTGATGGTTATGAGTATTGAAGTAAGGGAAGGAGGCAAGAAATGTATTGTTGACGTTATTACTAAAAGGAAAAACGCTGTATTGTATGAATTGCAAATAAATAGGCCTACCGGTAGCTGTCGCTGAAGTGCAGCTGTTGCCTGTAATCACAACTCGCAGCCGTCCAAAGGAACTTTTGTACAGAAGTACAAAGTTTCTTTGTACGCCAGCGAGTTGCGATTACAGACAACCGCTGCTATTTAATCCTCGCAGTAGATGGTAGACGTTGGCTTATCAGTGTGTCATTTTCATGTGTTTATAATTATTTCCACTGTGTGCCACTTCTGTTCTGACATGTCATGCATGTCTGTATCTGGATTCTAAAGTTCTACCAATTTGTTAAATCATGCCAAACTTGAGAGATTGGCTGACTTTATTGGAATGACGTCACTGATATATTGTACACGTCATAGAAATGTGAGTTCTGTGCATTCTCCAGGGCAAAGAGCAGTGGTATTGGAGAGTGTACACAACTTTCGTGACGTTGCATTTCGTGCGTATCGATTTTTCATCGCTTTTTTTCACAAATATTCCAACTTTTTTTATGGGCATAAAAAAACGAAAGTTGGTCGTCACCTGGTTTTCAAGGTCAGTTTGTTTTGGGGCCTACGTTTTATGTTTAGGCTAAATCTAGCCCAAGGTGTGACAAAAATGTGCGAATGGAAGGAAAGAGGTTGCCAAGCTTTGATGAATTTCTCACCTGGAGTTGTGTTAATAGGTGTGCATATTATCACAAGCCATTTCCAAGGACAAGGCTTTGAGCTTTGACGAAAAAAAAACTAAGACTCTTTTGCACAAAGTTCACTGAAATGACTAAAAATAATGTCCTGATGTCATGCTTCAATCAACGCTTTCTATTGCAGGCTCTATCATAATAGATGGTATTTCACAACCCCTTCTATAATCGACTCCTGATGTAACGTACAGGATCTCCCTTTTCTTGTTTCCTTGAACACGAAAAGTGATTCATAACGCCCACAGTTGTATCATTCGGTGCAGTTTGCACCAGTGCTGCCATCTGTTCAACCTGTAATGAACTAAAATCTGTGTGATTTCTTCTTTTCATGTCTGATTTGTCAACATTAGTATCAGGTGGATATTGATGATGTATACTCTCTGGTATTGTTTAGTATCCCAGTGTTAAAGAATTTTAGTTGAGTTTGTTGCTATTTATCCAAATAGATTGATT
>NMRB01000766.1:164191-182496 GCA_002633025.1 Notospermus geniculatus | reverse complement strand
TTGTTAATACACAGCACGTTATTGAACTTTAAAATGAAAGTCATCTGAGAGGGAAGATTTTGAAATGGAACGAGTAAATGAAAAAATGCCAACGACCTTCATATTGCAGTTTGGTTCAGACCAGTATACCCTGCATTTTAAATGTGTGCTGGATAAAAGGAGGAACATGACAAAAATCTTCATGAACACTGTAGTCAACTTCCCCTTATGCCAGAGTGGTGTGTCGATCTCCAGAGTGAAGATGATGATCTCCTCACTGGCAATATGTGCTTGGGCGTATTCGTATCTTCCCTGCTGACCCAGTTCATGTAGTCGCTGAACTCACCACGAGAACGGCAGTCTCGAATGCCGAGAACACAACCCGAGTCGGGCCAAGAGCATGTTCTTCTCACTCGCCACTCAGCGGAGGGTTGACAAAAACATGTTATAGGCCCAACTCGGGTTACGTTCTCGACGTTTTAAACAGCCGTTCTCGAGTTGAGTCAACAACTACATGAACTGGGTCAGCACGAGTGTGGTCAAGAACAGGGATTCGAATACGCCCCTTACATGTATGTCTGAGAGCTGTGTAACCCATGTCGAGGATGCAACACGCACAGATGAGATACGCATGGGTTTTACCTCGCAGTGATGTTCTCACTGAAATTTGCAATGCTTCAAAATGGACTGAACATACAACTAGCTTCCATCTCTCAGTTTTCTTTCGCAGCTGCACCAACTCAAGTTTCTACCATATTCGGCAACTTTCACTCAGTTGTTTTAACTTCTGATTCTCGCCACACTCCGCCCATTCATCCAGTGTATTTATAAATATTCCCTGAGTGAAAAAGGCCATCCTATGAACAATTGAACTGCCTCCAGCAATTGCATTAAAGATTACTCAGTATCTCAAAATTTCATGCTGCTACTCTTCCGTCAAATTTTGCTCATGGTGCAATGGATGGGATTCAACTTTTGGTGACCTGGACTTCACCATCTTATCACCACACCCAGATTTTCGGCAATCACACATTGACTGCTGTACGTGAAAATGCATTGCTTCCACAGTCTCCTTGAGTTGAACTGGTTTACCGTGTTGGAATACAGGCATACTTTCATGTACATTTTATACCCGGTATGTACAATCATGGTCAACTTAACATGACACCGCGGTTCTTGCACCACATGTTCAAGGACCACGAGGTGGAACAGATGGGACTGCTCTAGGTGGGTGTTGTCTGCACTAATTACCCCTCATGGCTGAAACCCCAAGGTTTCATGTTAGCTTTTCTGTCCCTCATTCTGACATCGTAGCTCCTACAAAAATGTGGGGGTTGATTTTGAAGAAGTATTGAAATTCCCATCCATTTCTGAGTTCACCGAACCTTGACAAACCTGGATTTGGTTCATGTGAACCAGAAGTGTTACCATTGATAGACTAGACACAAATGTGTGATAAACCATTGTTTGAATACATCTTGCAGGGCTTCCGCTAGCATTAGCCACACAGAAAATTAAGGAAAATCATTGAAAATGACCACAAAATCGGCCAAAAATGACCTCTGTGGCTAAAGGAAAATGCTGTATTTGGCCAGCCTCTTTCACATTTCCCATTACCGTGGCTAATGAAAATTTGAGCCTAGCAGAAGCCTTGATCTTGGAGGAATTTGACTATAATTCCTCCATACAAGGACAGTGTTATCCAACAGAAGTGGCTGCTAAACCAAAATGGCTGAGGTGAGGAATAGGACATTTCACACCACCCAAAAATAGCCCCAGTTCCTATGCAGGAAGAAATTGTTGAAAATTGAAGTGAAGTCTTGCCTGGTCCTGATTCAGACTATCAGAGTACGGCAAAATTAGGCTGCGTACTCATGAAATAAAGTGTTGCTATGCGCAGGATTGCCGTAGCCCCTGAACCCACACTAAGCCAAAATACACAACACTACGGAGTACGCCCTTCCATACGTAACACTACGCCAGCCTCAAAGGATTTTTCGTCGGACTGTCGTAGGGTAGCGTGCTGTAGCGTAGGCATGGCGTACAGTAGCGTAGTGTTGCGTAAAAACTGCGTTCACCGTACTTTCTGCGTCCAGTGCTCTACGCTGAAAGTATGCAAAAAAATTAAACATTTTAGTTTTTTGTGTCCATCTCGCGTACCCCTTTGCATCCCTCGGCATATTGCCACATACGCCAGCCTAGGCACAGCGTGGTAGGGCAGCGTAAGCTCGGCACGCCGCACTATGCAACTCTACATAGGCCCGGTGTGAAAGGGGCTTAAGACTATAGCTATTTTGTTTGCTTATAAAGTGCACGGACCTTAGAGTTAAGGAGGTTTCTAGAATACGGGACATAGTGTATTTTTAAGTTGCCTGAGCTACGACGACAGGAAGAGTTAGGTCTCCCGATCGAAACAAAACTCCTCATTGCCTCCTCCTTGCATTCCCACCCGGCTACATTCCTCAGTGGCGGCCATCTTGATTTGACCTGAATCTAACCTAAGTTTCACCTCGTGTCCGAACCCCTCTCGCCTAAATTTGTCAAGAGCCAGGTGACAGAGCCTAATAATAGTTGACCATCGAACCTTTTGAGATAATTTTAGCCTGAATATAGATACCCAAGGCAGAATAATAACCAAATAAAATCCCTTTCGACCCTCTCATCATGATATTCATAAATTTAGGTGGTTATGAAAAGGGTCATTTCGTCGTGTATGGCATCATTCTCGTTCCAACTTGGGCCCTTCTTCAGGGTTTGACCTTCGCTTCACCCTCTGTTCCCCTGTGGTCCTGGTCGTATTGAAGCATGCCCCCAGTGGGATGGGTCCAGTCTCGTTAGCCATTCTCAATATTGAGCAGGAAATCCTGGCAATGTGCCCTTATCACATTGAAAGAAGGGTGGCCAGGAAATCCTTTTGCCACCCTTCATTCAACGTGATAAGGGTTTCATTTTGTTGTTATTTTTTAAGGGGTGTTAAGTTCCACCCTTTGGCCCTATCTCGTTGAGGCAGCTGATTCATTACTTTCTTTTGAATCCTATCACATGGGTAGTGCTGGTCCATCCAAAAGAATTGAAAGGACCATTGTTTTGAGTAGCAATCCTATACTCTGGAGAAATTGCCCTCTTCAGACCATATATCAGCAAGTCCATATACTTTTTCAGTTAACCCTTTCGCTGCCGAGTGATTTTTCAAAAATTAGCCACTGAAATCTAATTATTTGTTACTATAAAGCATGTACTGTTAGCCTGAAGAAGATAGGAATACCTTGTAGGGAATGGTCTAAGCTTTATCCGCTGGTGACTTTTTTCGACTAATTTGCATATATGACGTCACCAGGCGCCGCCATCTTGGATTTTTGGTAATTTAAAAAAAATCCCCACTAAAGTGTGGCTTGCTACCTTGGCAATAAAGATATCTGAATGCAATCACTGTGAATACATCTTTACAATGATAACAATGAAAAGCAATCTCATTTACACTTGAAAAAAATTATATTTTGCAAAATATTTTCTCCCAAAATTTCGCCCCCGGGGGGTGCCACCCTGCACCCCCTCAAGATACAAGCAAAATTTTACCGCAAATCCTGTACCCAGCACCTCGAAATACGTCTCAAATGATAGCGCATATGCCACGCCATCTTACGGCGGCGCGTAGAACTACTATCGACGATCTATTGAGCAGCCTGAACGCTGTCGATCAGGGGGACTGTTTTATGTCGCATTTATGCGACATTGGCAGCGAAAGGGTTAAGAAATTTTGAAGTTAGAGTTAGACAAAATGAAGGCCACTTGTGCTGAAAATTCCAACTTGTATGTAGATGGAGTCTGCTGTTCTATGTCAGTTCCCTCCTGAAGATCTTTGGAAAAAAAACTTGTACCGGTAGTCGATTTTCTGTCTTGTTCAGTTGCCGACGTTCACCTTTCAACTCTTGCAGTCTGCATGTCGGTATTATTTCCAGACCAGTGCCCTCAGAGTTTGGTGGGTGTGTGTGAGTTTGAATACAGACTATTCATTCCTTTCTGCATCACTTATGTACTATGTACTCTAAGAATAAAACCCCACACAATAGGCATGATAGGTCCTGATATCTCTTGTTTGGATTGGCCAACCAGTTGCCCTGTCAACAGACCAAGCACTATATACATTGGTAACAATTCATTGAAAACTTGCTCCCCTTGTTTGAGTGGTGACAACATTTTACATGTTTAGTGCAATAGTGTTGCCATCAGCAATGGCTTCCAGTTCAACTTCACATTGTCTTCAACTTCAAGGTTGTTGTAGTTTTATGTCAACTTCAACAAAAAGATGTGTCTTCAAGTTCCTTTTGAACACATGATCTGTGCAGAGCCTACTCATATTTTCTGGCAGGTCAATCATTACATAAGCCTGGGCCCAACCATCTAAACAGCAGTGTCTCCGTTTGGATTTGTCGGTCCTTACATTTTAATATGCCCGATGAAAAAAGGGGCTTGTTCCAATTTTCAATATGGCCGCCAGAGCTGCCATCTTGATATTGGTTTCCATCTATGTCAGGTAGAACTCGTCGTCGATGTGCTTTTTTCTAGCCATGTTGAAGGACAGTGACTGCATGACGGCAGTGAGTCGGGCAGTGGTGAAATGTACCCCTCATGCAAACATCCTGTCTGCTTGAAATATGTCTGCATATGGCTTCACCTTTCATTCGTTCATACAGTACGAATTTGAGTTGAATTTTAAGGAGCAATTTGGTTATGCCTTTGGATTAAGCATACTGCTGTGATGGTCATCTTGGATTCTGGCAGTGTTGCATCAAAGTGCATCATGCTCCATTGCACACACCAGACACCTCTTTTCCAAACTGGGTTAGCAATGACGAAACACCCCCAAATTTTACACCCTGAGCTGTGTCGCTAGGACACCAGTACAAAGTGTCTGATTCTCATCCATTCCAACTGTAGTTTGCATCCATTTCTTAGCAGTCCTGCTCTGCACTGTGTGTATAGTATTTGGAGCTTGGTCTGTCCTACATGCATCTTTCTTTCAATGGCTTTGTCTTCTATTCAATGGTACTTGGAGGACAGTACTTCAATACAGCCACCCCGAAAATCTTCATTGTTGCATTCATGATATTCAATGTTGCATTCATGATATTTCGGCAGCGATACTCTGCTGCCATGGAATAATGGCATTGTGTAGAGTACATAGACTGTATTTGTGTTGGCCCTTGACTGTGAGATATCATACCGTGGGGGTATATTGTGTCATGGACATCGACCTCCTTTCTGTTCAAATATGGGTACTTCAACCCAGCATATGAAAAGTGCTTTTATTTTAAGTAACTGAAATGAAGTTACATGCTGGGTGTGAGGGCTCTCTCCCTCCCAGGTTTATCAAAAATTAAATAAGACATGTGGTTGTTGTTGAGCCCAGTTCATTCAACAATTGTCCTAACGCTACTTGCTAGTTGACCGAGAATCCACCCAGAGTGGTCTTCAGTTCAGAAATGTATTGAAAGTGCATGGGAAATGAAGAGGGAAGGAGTCCTTTGATGTGGAGGAGGGCGTGTGTATTGCACTTGGCTGATATTATTATCATAAGCAAATTTTTCTCACTATTATAAAAAAAATTTCAGTTTCCCACTACTTGGTATTTGGTTATCAAATTCCCACCCACTTCACCACTTTGCTTCAGACTTGGTCGAGTCCTGTGAGCATGCTGCCATGTCTTTGCAGTGCCATCAGAACTGGAGGCAACTAAAGTTTAAAAAGTTAAAGTCTGGGTTAATATTCTGATATCAACTACAGTAGAGGTTCTCATCCGACTTTACACTTTAACCCCAGTCTGTCCTGAAACCTTTCAGTAGAACTCACATGAGGTGCTCATTCAGCGCTACAATCGAGCATTTCCGACCGGTACCCATTATCCTATACGTACACCTGGGTGGAGAGAGACGAGCGAGGCAAAGGGACTTGCCCAAAGTCTCACACCCAGTGGGATTCGAACGTAGGACCCTCTGACCACTAGTCAGAGATCCAAACCACTATACCACCGGGCTCCTTGGTATTGGCTGCATGAGGAGTTGTGTAGCCAAGTGCCAAATAGCAACAAGCGACGCCAACAGTCCATCATAATCATAATTGTAATCTTCTTTTTGCATGATTCGTATAATGATCAGTCAATAAACCATTCATGAAAAATGCCAATTCATGGTAGATGTCCAGAGACCAAGTTGATGAGGGACATTTTCAAAAGATGCATTCCTAACAAATTTTGTGGTAAACAGTTTGAAAATTCCATTAATGTTTGGTTTTCTGATTGCATGTGCAGTGAAAGAACAGGAAGATCTTGCCACTGGATGCTGCCAGAAGGTATGCTCCGAAGTTGAACTTACTCCATCGCAAAATCCTGCCTAGAGCGATCAAATAAAGTGAATAAACGCTTCCTTTATAGAACTTCTGGTCTATTTTCTTGGGCAGCAACAAGTGAACGGCTGAATTTATCGCAGGTTCTTTCTATTCTTGCGAGCACCTGTACCAAAATATCCGAGGGGACAGGTTCTATTCAACCATTGTGGTTGACGATTTCATTTATCATGTCCTGAATGGTTTGCCCTGGGTTCGTTCCCTCGGCCTACACCCTGCACAGGAAGTCCTTTTTACAGGGAAAATTGACCCAGAAGGTTCGCAGACAGGTGCTTTGTCGTAGTGGAGTATCCATATGGAGGGTAACAGAGATGGAGGCCTACTTGACATGAAATGGACTCAACGGGGGAGACTTAAGAAGTTTTGTCTTCCCCAGCCCCTTGTATTCAAATTCCCTGGATGACCTGTTCCGCATCTTTGCACCAGGAGCAGGTTATCTCCATCAACAGGTTGATTTCTTAAGGATAAATATCAGGGAACAGGTTCATCTTTTGTGAGGTGGAAGGGGGTCGGTGTGTCAGATCTGTCTGGGGTCTGAATGCTTGTTCATTGACGAGGGGGTGGAATAGGTCAGGTTGGTGGGGACCTTCTGTTGCTGTGAGACTCTCTTGGGCGTTTGATGACTGAGTCTTCCTGATCATACAATAAACCGTTCAATTTGATTTAAAAATGTATAGCTTGCTGTGACAGGAAATGAAATTTAATTTTAATAAGAGGGTTTTGTGGTCAAGGGCAGGTCTTGACGAACCCCCCAGGTTTAGTTCCTGGTCTTGGTGAAAAGGTTTGCCAACTTCCTGAAGTTCAGATTTCTTGTGTGGTGATTAGAGGTCATGGTGATTGCTCATCAACAGAACAGGTGAGGGGCAGCCAGATTCCCATCAATTTCTCAAATTTTCGATTTTTCATGCTCTCAAACTCGCATCAGCATGGGAACTGCAGCATATTCTAAGTTAAGTTTCACAGTTAAAATTTTCATCATATTTTCTGATTTTCAATAAAGGCTTATGGGGGGGGGGGCCTGGACATTTATATTTAGCTGTTGGCCCTGAATCTAAGCAAAAGTTGTTATTCCTGAGCCCCTCTTCTCATTGGTCGATTCAAAATCATACTATGGTGATCACTTATTGGGAAAATCATATGTGAAAGAGGCATGTGTTGATAACAATAGTGTTTACTCCAGGCTGGGGGCACACACATGACGAACCACCCATGACAACCCTGTGGCATTAGCCTGCAAATACAAGACCAAATATTGAATTTATTATCAAGACAATTTACACCTATACCCTGGACTTTCCACCATTTGAACTGGACAGATGACATTATGAACACGAATCTTGTTTGTCTATGGCTCCAACCATTGGGGTGTGAGACATTGGTCAGGGTCAGTCCGGTGACCGGGAATTTTGGCTGGTTACACTTCACTAGTCCATGGACAACCCTCGTCCTAGTTTTGCTTGGGTGGAAATGGAAAATTGTATAGCAATGCAATGCATCCCTTGATTGATGTCAGCAACAAAAAGAAAATAAGATTTTCAAGGCCAATAGTTTGGGACTCAAATCGCTGTCCAGTGAACTCTGGTGCTTCATTTGGCCATGAAGCTGGCTACTGGCAGCGAAAGGGTGTTTAAAATGTTTGTAGCAGGTCCGGCCCCCAAGGGAGGCATCGGGGAGGAAGTCCTCACTGTGTTCCTGGATCAGAATCTGATAGTGAGTGCTCAAGACTACTCAGTCTGGCAAACATTACCCTGGGCTTGAGAGGTGTTGATAGATCTTAGTAATTTGAAGGAAATGTTTACGCCATGTCTAATTAGGCACCCAGGGGAGGAAGGGGGTCACAAATGGGCCGAGTGCATGTAGGGCACTTAATCAGAGAATGGGTGCTGGGCATGAGTCTTTGTTCAGTATGCCAACTTTCAAAAGGTGTCAATGACGGGAGGGACTCAAAATCCATGTTTGTGCCAGGCTTGGCCACCAATGTTTTTAGCAGTTAAGTTCCGTCATTGGGGTGTGGCTTTTGGCATTCATAGCAAGGATATTATTATTTACTGTTTAGTAGAGACAATTCAAAATGTTTATTACACTCACAGTTGTCTTGATCCATGATAGTCACTCACCTACACCTGCAACTTTCTGAAACGATCACCTCAAGCACTGAAATATCATTGAAAAAGTGCTCAAAATGTCCTCCTGCATGTTTTTTTATGCCAAAGCTAAATGAGACAATACATTCACACATTTTCAAGGTCTTTCATCTTAGACGGATGTCACACGTTGTTGTAGCAGATTTTGAAAAAATTTCATGATGTGTCAGTTAAGAATTTATTCCCTCATCATCTTCTCATCCCTTTGCGCTGTTTTTTGATCACTAGAATTAGAACAGGTGCTATCCAGAAAAGTAGAAACTGTTCGTCTAAACTTTCTAAAAAATTCTTGGAAAGGTTTTGGGAAAACTTCAGTCACAATGAAAACAACTGGTTCGGAATTAATTACCTATGCAAAGTAATTAATTATATTCTCAAGCTAATTAGCATTCTGTTATTAATCTTAAGACAATTATTGCACTGTTTTTTTAGCAATTTTCATCTCTTCTTCTTAGTAACCGTCAAATATTATGGGTGTGTTTATAATGAAAAACAGGTTTGATTAAATCCTACTTGGGTTGGAGAGAAGAAAATTAATTGGAATTAAGAGATATTGGGTGGAGTTGGGTGGGACTCTGTCATGCCGGCTTGGGGCCAAAATAAACACATTTGAATTGGTTGTAGAACACATTGATTGTGGACAATGTGAGATAGTCTCTATTTGGTATGATTTGGTATGGATGAGAGAAGTAGAATCATAACTCTTGCATCAGCTAACTTTGGGTTCCCACTGCCACTCTTCATTCTAGTTATTGAAGAATGAAATGTGCAAGTGACTGTTGAAAATAGTCAATTCATTGATTTTGATCAGGATTTTCATGATATGCCGACATGTAGCCTACATGTAATTCTGAAAGTGAAGAAAACTTTCCCTGGTCCAGGGGCAACCCTGCTGCTTAAATCAGATTTTTGGCTGCCTGAACTTAGGCCCTAACCTTGCCAACTTCCAAGTTCAGTCAGCTGTCCTGCCATTTCAGTGGTGAATGATGAGCAATCACCAACACAATGTCTGCCTGCCTGTCACCTGGTCACACTTGTTTACAAACCACAACAAGGTTTGAAACAAAAATAATCAGCGCAGGAGGCAAGGATATATACAGTATCCACATGGAGACCCCTTAAGCCCCTTAAATCCCTTGATACCCTACTTTGGATATCAGCTTCCCTGGGATTAGTGTCCACACCTCTTGGTAAAACGGAGCCAAAACGGATCCACTCCTATACCGCTGCGTGCAGATGGCTCTGGTATAACTGACCCGTCTCACATTCCCCCTTATCCCTTGATATATGCTACTTTGGATATCAGTATCCCTGGAATTAGTGTCCACACCTCTTGGTAAAATGCAGCCCCTCCCATACCACAGATGGCTCTGGTATGTCTGACCCGTCTCAAATTCCCCCACCTGTTTCAGGCTCATTTTATAAAACAATGCAAGAAATTGTTGGAGACTTTTTTCTGGAGATAATCCTAATCTTCATTAAACAGGATCATTCATGGCAGTACAATAGGGTGCACCTGTAAAGTGGCAAAATTGTCAAGTCTTTTTGAAAGTCCTTTCAGGGGGTATACGATTCAATGCTTAAATCATCTCCCTGTAGATTCATTGTAAAAGTGTTGATGTCCTGGAATTATTTTTTCTGCATGAATCGTTCTGACTTCATTTATATTCATTCACTTTGTGTCTGAAGCCACCTTTTCAAAAGCAGAAAAATGCCCCAAAATTGTAATATTGGTGCTTTTAAAAAATTCCTGCTAATGTCGGCGTGTTATTCTTTTTTCTCTTCAGATTTGAAATATTAGCAAAAAAATGTGAGGAGAAAGAAAATCAAGAGGTACAAAGAAGGTATGTTTTGTTTTGAAAAGGAATCCAGGAATATTAATTTGTGTCTGAATTTGTGTGTTATTTTCTGTTGTGTCAAAAAAGAAAAAGTCAAAAAAGAAAAGCCAAAACTACTCTCAAAACATTGAATAAGCTAGGTCATCTAATTTTGAGTGTTAGACTCGACAGCTTGTGGCACAGACATGAGAGCACAGACCACGACGTGTGGATGTGGGTGTCTTACCCAGGGCTTGAGGTTTGGCAGGCAGGGGGCCAGGGAGGAAACTGCCATTAGCACAGGTAATTACTGTAAAAACAATTCTCACAGCTCCCTCTCTATGTAAAACATTCTTTGTTGTCTTCATAATCTTCACAAATAATGAGGTACTAATAGACAAGCTGCCTGTAGGACCCTAGGCCTAATTGAATGGGGGGTGGAACGGCCAATCAGATGGCAGCCCCTGAGATAAAAGAGGCATTGCTTGTTGAGGGCAGTACAGTCTGAGGTGAACTTAGCTTGGGGTATCATCAATACAGTGTGCCCAAGCTTCTTTTGATCACTGAAGACACGCGTAGTCAAAAGTTTGGATTCTCTTTATCTGGAAACCTTTGGCCGTATTGCTTCCAAACTGTCGCCAAGCTGTGTTCATTTGGATCCCAACTATTGGATTGTTACAAACTGTTCATCCTCGGGCGTATATAAACGCTGACACATCCCTCGAGCCATCAGAACTGTCTTCACCTGAACATGGAACACACCTCTGCTCATTTCACTCCATCAACAACGACATTCGCCTTCAAAACTTCAAGAATGGAATACCCGCCTGTCAATACGGACTCACCGGGAACTAAGTTCAACTTTTCATATTTTGATGACTTATTGTCGGATCTTAACTCCAGGTATCGCCCATGTCTGAGGAGAGTCAAGTCCATGTCACAACCGGTAAGTAAAATGCAAATTTTTTCACATCTTGCTCAAATTCATGTCTGTTTACATAGCTATTTTATTATCACATTGATATCTAATCTGGGTATCTCAACTCATGTTATCTGATTTCCCAATTTCTGTCCATGTCATTCTTCGTCAGTGTTTTCGTTCGCTACGATCCGCTGATTTACCGCCAGATGGCACCACTACTGTTCCCACTGTCGTGCTGGAGAAAGTGTTTTAGGATTTTGCTCAGTTGCAGCCTGAGGGCGGGCTTCTTATTTGATACCTCCATGGTTAGACAGAAATAGTGCCATCTGGCGGTAAATCAGCAGAATACCGGCTATTGAAAGCAGTGTTTTGTGAACGGAGCATACAGAGCGAACAAAAACACTGGGAGAGGAGTGTATCCTTCATGAGCCCCAGCTGGTTCTATATTGGAAAACACATCCAGGTTACAAGCTTGCTGAATTTTCAAATCTCCTCCCCTCCCCTCCCCCCTCCTTGCTGAAATCTATGTCTGTGCAGTGCACCCTTGGAGGAATTTATAATTCCTCCAAGGTGCACCTAATCTAACTCTGCTTTGCTGTATCTAATATCTAATCTGATGTTTTCTTCCTATTTCAGCCCTTGTCGTCTTTCATGAGCCCCAGTTCTATACTAGAAGACACATCTAGATTAGAGCCTTGCCGACCACCGTTACTTGACTCGACCAATAAACCTCGATTTCATTTAGAGGAGGAAGAAAATTCTCAGGACAGTGGCCTCGGCTGTGAGAAGGATAAGGTACAGTGTAAAATTACACCATAAGGCCTTGGTTTTCTTTTGGAAATAGGCCTGGGCCTCGAGTTGGTGAGGTTGCAGGTTCAATCCTCGGTCGTGCCGGTTGTTGTATGTGGGAGAGCAAGAGAGATCTCCTCGTAATTGTCAGTTTTCTTTCTCTCTGGTTAAAACAAAACTTGACATCTATCACTTCAATCAGGAAATAACCACATTCGCTGATTTAGTTGGGTATGGAGAGTTTTTGCAAGGAATTTTCTGGTCAACTCCAGAGTGCAGGGGTGAAACCGTGAAAAAAGAGTACAATTAGGCCAAGCTTTTATTTTCCACAAAGGGATGTTATGGTGAATGAAGGTTTTGTGTCCCTTTGATCAGCAAGACAAAGGGATGTGCAGATGGTGTGTGAAAGCCACCAAACCATATATGACAGGAAGTTTAGTCCCTCCTTTTATTTTGACCAGTTGTTTTTCACAAGCAGTCCACTGCAACAATTAAGTAATTACTCCTTAATTAACAATTCTGAGGCAGTTGCCTGTGGAGAGTTAGCCATGCATAACAAACAGCCCTTGCTCAAAATTCAAATTGTGCACTGGTCACAAACTCTTATAAATTACTCAAATGAAACAATGAGGTTTGATTACAACCTTTGCATTGGATTATAATCTTCATACTTTGCTACTGATTAAAATGTTGCAATAAGGGGTTATCATTTGGATTTCCTGATTTTAACTCAACATGATTTTAACTCAAAAAAGAGAGTTGACGTGTTGATGTTCCACTTTGATAGGAAGTAATGAATATCTTTTCATTTTCATTTTGTCATGATGAATGAACTTATTCTTTCAACTGTTGATGTATTTTCTGTCTTCAGGAGGATGACTTCCATTTCACAGAACCTATTGGCCTCCCACCGAAGAGGAATAAACTATTAGGAGAGGACTCAAACTCACCCCTCAGGTACTCTCCCTGCAAGTCAATCGACGGGAAGAGAGGGACCATGCCACCACTTAGCCTAGTAAGTCTAATTTAAGGGTATTCATTGTTTTGCCCACACCGCCGTTATGGCAGATGGTAGATAAGCAAGAGGATCACATTTGGCTAAAGGCTGCTTCTAATCTAAAGCCTACAGGCTGATTCTAAATCTTCCCCTAAGAGCTTCCCCTTAATAATCTCAGCCACAATATCCCTTTCCTCGGGGTCACACTTCTAACCCCCATAACAACAGGCCTTGACAGGTGAGAGTTCCATTTAGGGCTTTTTTCACGCATTTTCCTTTTGAATTGAGGTATTCCAAGGGCCTCCCTTTTCTTCAATGACTGGTACAAAAAAACATCACCCCTATAGGTTTGTTATTTACTATTTGACACATTGTTTTTCTGTTAACTGCTTATACACACACGGTCATTTCATAAAATAGGACCCAGTCTTTGTGCGGTCACAGTACATGTAATTAATCTGTTGTAATTGTGCTTGGTCCCACCTTCGTCACGTGGCTTACACATCTAGCCTCTGCAAACTTCTTGCATGTGTGAACTCAGTTTCCTCTAGCAGGCCTCCTCACCCACTTTTTCTGCCAGAGGGGGGACATGGGGGAATATCACCCCTTAAAAAGGCAAAATATGTGTTTTTGACCAAGAATTCTGTCAAATTTTATCTTTATCCCCCCCCCTCCAAAAAATTCCTGGGGGAAACGGTATCACCCCATCCGTCTGTCACGATATCACTGAAAAGACATTGGACAGCTTTCTCATGTTGTCATTCGATGTCTTTGACATGTTACAAAACCCCTGATGCCACCACTTGACATTCTGCGGTGCATCCTTACAAGGGCTGTTGTTTTGCTGATGACTAGGCCCTTTTCCTCTGTTTAACTTATGATTAACCTACAAGAATTTCTCCTTGTCTTTCTGGAACATTCTGGATGCTAATGTCTTTAATTTTCCACTTCAGTTTTCAAAATCTCCATCCCTTGACGATCTCCCCCGTGCCAGGTCACCACTTGCCACCGTCTCCTTGACCAGCTGCAGGAGCCCGCTCCAACGAGCTAAATCCACAGAATCAACAAATGCTGACGATGACGATGATGGATTTTTGGAGTTGGTTGACCTTGAAGATGATGAAGAGGATATCAAGAACTCAGGTGTAAAAGGCCTCAGCAGCTTGTTAAAAGCCCCGCTGATCCGTCCTAATTCACCGAAGAAAACTGTTGAGGAACTGATCTCACCCCCTGGAGTATACGTATGTATTGTTTTATTCGAGATAAAATCTTACGTCAGACATAAATATGCCAGTATTGTGAAAATATGTTTTCTGTTCACCTTAAAGTATTTCTTAATCGATTGGACTGACTGTGATTAATAAAAATTTCTTCCTGAAATCACATGTTGAAGAATTCAACATCTCTGAGTTGTCCATTTCCCTTCTGCCATCTGTCACATCATCATAAGTGATGCTGTGGATCCTTGATGATAATTTCCGCTATCATTTTTTCAGCCGCGAAGGAAAGCTGCCCCACGGGGTTTGTTCCGTAGCCCGAGTGCCCCGAAGTTGAACCTGCCCAACTTGCCATCAGATAGTCCATTCGTTCTCAATACTCGCCTCACGTCGTTCAAGCGACCGGAGCCCCCAGTCGATGATGATACACCTGTGATATGCAAACGAAGGAAGAGCGTGTCAGATTTTAATGCTGAGCCTGTTCACAAGAAGGAGACTGTGCGGCCAAAGGTGAGGGGAAAAATATTCCACAAAAACTTTTTAAAATGAAGCTTTTATTTTGTATCAGTCAATACTGCCAGTGTCTGTTTCGTTGCTCCTCCAAATCCCACTTCAAAACCTGTTCAATTTCGCATTCCTTACTGCTCCAAATCCCACTTCGAAACCTTTTCCATTTGGGATTCTTTACTGCTCCAAATCCCACTTCAAAACTTTTCCAATTTCAGATACTTTACTGCTCCAAATCACCCTTCGTAACCTTTCCATTGAACATTACTCATCATCATCATCATCATCATAATTTGGTCGGAGGACTGTTAGTCCTGTAGGCCATTTACTGCTCCAAATCACACAACAAAATCATTCCATTTCAGATTGTCCCCAAGTTTCATCGGTCTATCTCTGCTGGGGATGAATGCAACATCAAATGTGCTCTCAACAAAGGTGAGTTATCAGGGTTCTTCTCCCATAAAAAAGTCATAACATATGAAAGTCTGAATATAAGGCTTAAAACGTCATGAAATTTGGTGAAATGGTGTAAAAGTCATCACAACGGCTGAATCCTGAAGTTGACTAATACTTTTATACAATAAGGGAATTTTTTCTGGATTAGGTGTTGCTTCTGTCAAAGCTTATTGAAATCCATTTTGGTAACGGTCCCATGTCCATTTCTTATTGAAAGTAATATTGTGAATTAAAGCGTTGAAGAATGCCAGGGATATAGGAAAAGGGACTAAACTACAACTCTCGTTACAGGTGCCAACCAAACCGATCTCGTTGGAGACTTCTCCAGGGCCTACTGCTTACCACATACCTCAGGCAAACATCAAGATCTCAAGTATATCTCACCTGATACGGTAAGTTCAAGACAGGGTCCAATGCCCTTAGTGCCCATTTGTTCCCATAGTATCTGTGGTCAAAGTAGTTCTAACAATGTGAATCTCTTTGAAACTATGACTGTAAACTGAATTGTGTCCCCCTGGAACTGTGTCCCCACTGATAAGTTCGGTCTATCATTTTGTCTTTCGCTGCCAGTCTCTTCACAGCATTCGTGATTAACTTCTGTTCTTTTTCTCCAGGTGTCTCGCTTGCTCAGAAACGAGTACAGCCACATTGTCGAAGATTTTGTTATCGTCGATGCGCGCTACCCGTATGAATATGAAGGAGGTCACATCAAAAATGGTGTGAATCTGTACACCAAGGATCAAATTATCACGGAATTTTTCAAGAAGATTCGCACACCGACGGATCCAAACAAGAGATTCATTATCGTCTTTCATTGTGAATTCTCGTCAGAGCGAGCTCCATCTCTGTGAGTACTACTAACTTGTTCCTTCTACTCCATCTGGCTTGTCAGGCCACATGGTTGAACAGATGGGGTGGGGGTCATTTAAGTTAACTGAAATGCACTGCCCGTAACTGCGAGTAATCAGAACTCAATAAGACCCATCAGTAGTAGTAATAATAATGATCTGGTTTCTTTTCTGACAGGTCTCGTTTCCTGAGAGGTCAAGATCGCGAAGCTAACAAAGACTGCTACCCGCACCTGCACTACCCTGAGCTGTACCTCCTGGAGGGTGGCTACAAGAACTTCTTTGAATCGACGGACAAGGAGTTGTGCGTTCCTAAGACGTACAAGCCGATGTTGCACCGCGACCACTCAAACGATCTGAAGCATTTCCGCGCAAAATCTCGCTCTTGGGGTGGCGAAAGCCGTCGTAGTGGACTTTGCCGGGGATTGAAATTTTGAAGCAGGAAAGAATCTCAAACATATAACCTGTCACCCCTCTGATGAAAACAGGACAGCCAGAATTACACATCATGGATGACCAGGGCTACCCTATTATTGATTTGAAGGGTTGTTGGGTGACATAGCTGTGATACACTGTTCGAAGAATTCTTGAGCTGGCCTCATGTTACATGTATGAGAGTTTTCGAGAGAACTTTGAAAATTATCGAGTGATACCCCAAATTGCTGGCAGTTGATTGCCAATGA
The DNA here is from genome assembly GCA_002633025.1 of Notospermus geniculatus. Lineage (NCBI taxonomy): Eukaryota > Metazoa > Nemertea > Pilidiophora > Heteronemertea > Lineidae > Notospermus > Notospermus geniculatus. The sequence continues at coordinate 165,735 of NMRB01000766.1, read as the reverse complement.
TATAAGGGTAAAAATTCCAGCCCTTGATTCCATTTCAAACTTGGTGAGAAATCTTTAAGTTATTTATTATCGTGACCTATTCATGAAGACAAGGGCAAGCCCAACTCTCATAGTGATGTCAGCTCAAAGATTTGAGGGTGTGGTGTGAAACTTGCAATACAGGAGTGCAAAAGGCCTTAATGCAATACAGGAGTGCAAATATTCGTACAGGAGTGACAATATTCATAATGTTGACTGTATGGACAATAATCAAGTAACGGCACTTGGATTCATGTCAGTTATTTCATCTGTGGAGTGCATGGACTGAATTTGCAACCATTTTAAAGGAGTGGTTAGACTTAAAATGGCATGCTGCAAATTCAGTGAGAATCATCTCTGCATCGTCAACGTGGAGTGCTCTATCCAGGGACTGCGATAAAGGAGAGCTGTTACTGAATTTCGAACTGCTTCATTGGAGTACTTGGACTATAAATGGCATGTTGTGGATCAGAATACATGTAGACCGCTACTGGTGGCAATTCGGCATGTTCTTTAGGAAGACTACAATTCAGGACTGCAGACAGTACATGTATATTGAAATTGCAGTGCTTCTCTAGAGAAGCACTATCTCCTAAACTTCAGTTTTACTTCAGTATTGGAGTGCTGAATGTTTTTTCTTTTGGAAAAATTCTATGTAGAATGCAAGTTGGGCTGAGTTTGCCTGTCATGAAGGAATAACTCAATTTTGTGAGTCTGATTTCAACATTTTTTTGTGAAACCCAGAAATTGTTGAAATTTGATGAGTGTGTATCTGCTATCTTGAGATGCACACAGCCACTTTTTAAAAAAAAATTCCGAATTACTTGACAGCGATTGACTGGCGTAGAATTCAAACAGATATTTATGTTAATAGATCTGGTGTGTTTGATTGAGGACCTGCGTGAGTGTTGGAATGATTGTGACCGTGTGAGTGTTGTTAGACGCCAGTTCATCTGTTGTATGGTTTGGTATCTCAGTAGCCTGTGGTTGGAATGCCGGGTCAAATTTTTGATGTAATAATGCTGAATTCAGCGCTTGCCTCTCGACTCGATGTCCAAAATTTCAATTCATCCAAGCTTCACCCATTTGAATAAAACAGAAAATTCATCTTGTGTGAAATTTCGCAGCATTTTCCTTCAACTACTGAGATATCGTTCTAGGTATTAATTACTTGAATAGAATTAAGTGCAAGAATCACTTAAGACAACCCCTATGTGCTACACTAACCTTAACATTAACTTATTTCTAACTTTACCGAGAATGCAGATAAGTTTGAAGGACTAACAGATTATCCATTGCATTAAGGTACGGTTTCCTTATTTATTGTGTGAAGTAATTATAATATGTTTCTGTCGCTGAACTTAGATGTGGCGACTCACTTCATGAAGGAAAATCATCTGAAATCATTTCATATTGAAATGATCTACGAGAAATGCAAACTTCGGCATCCAGCAAGTATTAGGCCATGCAAAATAAATTGTTTGTTTTGGTGAACATTTTTTTCAAAATTTAACAGTAGGTTGGTA